>JBBMEG010000024.1:10724621-10741062 GCA_037832605.1 Cyclanthera cordifolia
GGGCGTTGGCCGACCCCTGGGGGGTCCGCAAGGGAGAGGCCGACCCCCAGGAGGTCGGCTTTGGTCCTTATGTCCTTTGTTCGGGTCCCGGCCTCTTCCGAGACTTCCGGGCCATATTTTACATCACAACAAGTTTCATATTTGTTTCATGAATTTCAAAAGTTAAATTTTAGTCTTTTAACTTTGAGTTTTATTTAATTTTAACTCTGAAACTTTTAAAAGTCAAATTTCAATTTCTAAACTTTGAGATTTGTTTGATTGGCATTTTTTTTTTTTTTTTTTTTTGCCACTTCATCCGTTCCTTTTTTAATCTCAGGACTATTTTTTTGAACTTGTTAGATACTTCAATGACTAAAATTGGACATTTGAAAGTTTAAGGATCAAAATGAAACAAAAGTGATAGTTCAAGAATCAAAATTAAAATTTTTAAAAATTAAGGGACCAAAATGAAACTTTCATAATAGTTCAGAGATCAAAATGATATTTTTAACTTAAAATGTATGCTCGTTAATAATAACGTGGTCAAAGAAAATTAAAAAACGAAGTATTATTAGTTTAATATTTAATTTATTATGCATTTGTTCGACGGGTAAAAAACATAGTTGTTTTTAGAGTGACTGAGGGAAGTTGTCCTCGGATTGTGAGTGCTACCATTAGAATTTGGAGGGTAGTGTCCTCTGACTGAGAGACACTTTCGTCCTTTGATCTGGCTTCATCGCGGTTCTATGTATTTCTTAGCAATATTTCAGTTTCTCAGGTTCACGTTTTGTTTCTCTCTATTAGAGAGATGCACGTTCTTTTAGGGTTATAGAAACTATTATTGATCTTGTTACGGGTGTTGACTCATATGCGTGGTTCGTTAGAGGCAAAAGAGTGGTCGACGAAGGAGATCGATGCCATGATCCCAGGAGATTGTTTCTCGGTCTCGAGAAAAGGGGTGATAGAGGCTCTTCCTATTATAATTAAGGAGATGGCCGCTAACGAGGATGACGAGGGAAGAAAATAAAGGGAGAATTAGAATGATGTACGCATTGTTAGAGATTGTGCCATGAATGTATATATGTTTGTAATTTAAGAATAATCATTTAATGTTATTTTCAGTTATCGATAAAAGTTATTATTTTCATTAATTATTATTTAAATTATAAACATCATTCAACCATGTGACATTAATTGGATTAATGATCATATACTCATGGTTATTGGATAAACACTCACAAGAATGTGAGGCATACAAGTGAATGTGGTGCCGAGCTAATAACATAAAACGTCTATGACATATGAACTAAGATTGTGCGCCTTAGTCATGATGACATTGTCAGTATAGTCCGCTTTGCAATGTTATAGACAACTTGATCCTAGTTGTTTATCTAAAGGCATGTTCGCGGGGAGTCTATGCAAAAATAAATTTTTTCATAAGAGTTGATCATAAGTATTATGATCAATCTAGTAATTATGTTATAAACTTCGATCAAGTACTTCACTAGGATATCGTATGTCGATGTGATCTTAATCTTAAGTGAGTTGGTAAACTTTTTTTTAAAGCATCATTTAATGTGCATGGGTGAGACCAGCCAAACATCGATCATGAGTCAATATGCCTCACACGTTGGGATGGCCGTAGTGAGTAGATGTGAATATAACGTCACGAGAGGGAATTCACTCATTCCCTATTATTGATGAAGTAGAGATTTGTTCATTTAAAAACTGATTTTGGGACTTAAGCAAAGAGTATCTGCCTCTCATTGGCTCGAGAAGATATTCATTTATGGTTGGACCATGAACAACTTATTAAACATTTGCGTTTAAAGAGAAAGAACATATGACAAATGACCATTATATTCGTAGACATAACTTGTCCTATAATGCGAAAGATTTCAGCATGCCTTAATTGAGTATCGTCACTCAGTGGGAGACTTCCTGAACCCTTCGTTTAGTCGATAGTTCTCTTTTAGGGTCTGAATGTAGGCACTTTCCCGCGGATTGGATCTCGGATCATTTAACTTTCAATCTATAAGTCCACCAGTTCCAAGCCAGCTCATGTTTGCTCGAACACATCATTTTAGTTAGGGTGTGAGTTTGAAGAGTTCAAACTTACTAGTTAATTATGTTGGAAATAATTAATTAAAACAT
This sequence comes from Cyclanthera cordifolia, assembly GCA_037832605.1. Taxonomy (NCBI): domain Eukaryota; kingdom Viridiplantae; phylum Streptophyta; class Magnoliopsida; order Cucurbitales; family Cucurbitaceae; genus Cyclanthera; species Cyclanthera cordifolia. The sequence continues at coordinate 10,726,755 of JBBMEG010000024.1, forward strand.
AAGTTTAATTTATTAAATTAAGTTATTAATATATTGGATATATTAATAGGTTAATATTTATTGGATAAATCTTAAAGAGAATTAATTAATATATTTGATATATTAATTGTGTTAAAAGTTATTGAATAATTATTGGAGAGAGTTGATTAATATATTAATTAAAAATTTATTTATTTGGAAAATAATAAATTGGATGTATTATTTGATTAGTATTTATTGGATAAATATTAATTAAAATAAATAAAATAATATATGAGATATATTAGATATTTCGAAATTCCCCTTTCATTGAAGGGAAAATTGTTTATGTTAGATGAGTGGTTTTCGAATTTGTGGCCGGAGAAGAAAATATTTATATTCGAGGGATTTTTCATGTATAGAAAAAAAAAGAGAAGCATGTATAACAATATTATGAATATCCTCGCCTCAATCAGTTCAAATGTTAGCTTTAATCAGTTTAGCTGATAACTTTCAATCAGTAGTTTCACTTCACATGATAGCCTTTCAACGGGTAGATTCAATCAGTTCACTAATAGATTTAATCAATTTACTAATAGTCTTCAATCATTTTGCTCAAAGGAGAGATACAATTGTAATATTTGAAAAACGAATGAAAATTTATTAGGTATGAATTATTTTTAAAAAAATGCTATGAATAAAATAAATGAATGAAAAGTTGATATATAAAGTAAATTTTCAATATTTTATTGTTATTCTAAAATATCTTTTAATATAATATATTTAAATAAATTATTATTTTTCAGTTTGGATGTCAAACCAATTCTATTTGAATGTGTGCTTTCTATTATCATCATTCTCGTAGTAAGAATATCATCTATTAGATTAAGAGTTATCACATCAAATGGTCAAGCCATTGATAGTATTCTCCCAAATCCATTTTCTCTAAAAAGCTTCATAACAAACACTCGGTGTACGTTAGTAATGAGTTGTAGCTTGGAAGATTGGAAGAGATCAATCATCAGTAATAAATACGCATTAGAGTTGATCAAAGACATCAACGGATGTAATCGTTTATTGCTTTATAACTAAAATATCACATAAAGTTTGCCTGTAGAGTTAAATGAGTAATTAATCATATTAATTAGTAGTAATTACCACACTGTGTTTTTTAATTGTATACGACCTACCCCATCTAATAATTCCTAACACGAAGTTTATAATCATGGAAAAATGTGGAGGGCAAGGAGTCTCGAATATGAAAGAGCATTAAGTCTCTAATTTCTCGCTTGAATGAAGGGCGTAAAACGAAATAAGAGGAAGTGGTTATCGAGTATGATTAATCATCCTCGCAATGGATTGCGGCATGCATTCTCAAATGGGTAGAGTTCAATACTACATACACAGGGACGTGCCTTATAATCCAGATGGTGAGAATATTGTTCGAGACGATTGACACATGACTCAGAGGTTATGCAAGCTATCAATATTTTATGTAGTAAGGTGTGGGTTTGACCAATGGCAAGTTTGCTCAAACTAGACCTCATACCAAACTAGTTCAATTAAAACATGCGACTTGAGTCAACCAACTCTTTTTTTGCAATTACTTTGATCCCTGTTTGGACTGTGAGTTCTTCAGATCTAGTTGGCCAAACGGTTTGGGTTTCCCTTAATCGAGGCACCGATTTTAGGTTGTCTTTTGCTAATGAGGTTCAAGGGGCTGTTTTGGTTGATATATTTTTTGTTGTTTCCAAAGTATTTCCCAACATGTTGCTATAGGTCCTAGAGATATATGGCAGTTTGTTGTTTTTTGTTCATGTTCTCTATTTTGACTGTCCTATTGTCTTATGTTAGCTAGTTTTCTCTTTTCGTTTGGGCGTTTTGTGGTTGCATGTTTGTCTTGGCTGCTAGTCATAATTTTTTTGTTGTTAGATATTTAATGGAGCTAGTAGACAAATGTGGCTTTGCTATTAATTGATCCAATGTGATGTTAAATCCCATTCAGGGCTAATTCATCTCCTGAGTTGACGAAGTACCGCTATCAATTCAAATACTTCTAAAGGATTACTCCTCAACTTTCTTCAAAAGTAATTCGATGAATATTTAACTAGGATTTGTAAGTCTTTTTTAATAGATCACTTGTTATCCATGTTTGAAAAAAACAATGGTTCGTATCAATTAATATCCAACTAATACTTTTCCTTACTTAAACATCAATACCGGTCAAATAGAAAATTTATGAGTTGTCCAATGGGCCTAAAAGCTTAGATTTTTTTTTTTTTTTTTTTTTTTTAATCGGATCTTGGGTGTTGGTTTTATTAGAATTGTGCTTGTAAAAAAAAAAAAAAAAATCAGACATAATCTTACCAACAAAAAAAGTTAAAAAATTATTTGTCCATAAAATTTCAACTTCCTGCGCTCATTGTCAATTTTATCTTATTTTAGTCTTTTAAGTTTTATCATAATCAAGTCTTTAAACTTTTAAAAAAACATAAAAAGTTTTATTTTTTAAATTAAAAAAAACCTTAAAATTGATCATGGTTAGAAAACGTTTGTTATTTTTTTTGAACAATTATCATATTTATTCGTAATATTGTGTTTGTTTGTATTTATTTTGTGACCTTGTTTGGATTTAAATTATTAAAATTAAATCATATTTATTATTACTATTAAAAAAAAAGAAATGTTAATGCTAAAGTCGGCATAGCTGAAGTGATAATAGTTAATGTATTAACGTTTACTTAAAAAAATTTATTATTATTAGCAATGGTGTACTAATCAAAATCAAACAAAACTAAAATTGGACCTTCCCAAAGAGATTGAGTGGGCAAAAGATTTGGGTTTTCGAAACATCATAGTTGAGTTTGAACTGTCTACGGTGATCTCTGAGTCGATTCATGGTAAAGATAATCATTCTAAATTAGTAGTAATTGCGGCTGACATTTTACATAGTTGGCAACGACGATTGATTTATATTCGTTTAGATGGTGCAACTATCATAAACATGGACTTGCTCATAATTTAGCAAAAGAAGCTATTAAAGATGATGCTATAGATTGTTGGATTGAGGACGTTCCTCTTTACATGATTTAATCACTCAAAACAAAAAAAACAAAAGAAATATTAGTGCTTAATAGGTGTATTTATTTTCGTTCAAAAGAAAAAAAAAAAGAAAAAATTGGACTTTCCAAGGAACCAAAATGGTATTTGAATGAAAGAAAGTTTAGTATCAAAAAGAGAGAGAGAGAGAGAGAGAGAGTTTTATCCATAATAACCAATCTAAAATTTTCTACGGCGCGTAATGGCTTCTTCTTCTGTTTCCCTCTTCTTTCCATCTCCGCTCATCTGCCATAGCAATGGCTTCTTCTTCTTCACTCCTCCTTTCAGACCACGCCTATCAATCTGCAAATTAGAGAGTTTCAATCTTCCATTAGGATTTCCGCGCAAGACATTCGACATTCCAAGGAACGGCGTTGTGAATTCGAAGTCTGTATCCATAACGGCCGAAGTATTTCAGCTGACGGAATCCATGGTTCCTCCTTACAACGTTCTGATCACTGGCTCTACTAAAGGTGCGTTGTTCTGTCGTTTCTTTGTGGCTTACTTGATATTGCGTTGTGTTTTAGTGTCCTATTGAGTCTATCCGTTTTCTGTTGGTTTCTCTTATGCGATTTTGCTTTAACTTAAGGATTCCGGCACTTGAAGTCGTTTTTGTGAGCGAGAAATTGGAAACTGTACTCGCTTAACTGTTGTTAGGGACAACGAGCATTCACAAACCTCCACATTGATATGATATTGTCCACTTTGGGAATCACTCCTCATGGCTTTGTTTTTGGTCATCACCCAAAAGGCCTCATATCAATGGAGTAGTTGTCCCCTCCTTATATACCCAAGCTCTTTCCCTCAACTTAGCGACGTGAGACTTTGTTTGCATGCAATATTGCAACAATCCTCCCCTCAAACAAAGTACACCTAAACCAGTCCTCTTTGTTCTCATGCAATATGCTAACAATCCTCCCCTCAAACAAAGTACACCTTAACCGGTCCTCTTTGTTCTAAAACGAGAGTTCTTTACCCACATTGCTAAGTCAAGAGTCTGGCTTTGGTACCACTTGTTAGGGACAACGAGCATCCACAAACCTCCACATTGATATGATATTGTCCACTTTGGGAATCACCCCTCATGGCTTTGTTTTTGGTCATCACCCGAAAGGTCTCATATCAATCGAGTAGTTGTCTCCTCCTTATATACCCAAGCTCTTTCCCTCAACTTAATGATGTGGGACTTTGTTTGCATGCAATATTGCAACAATCCTCCCCTCAAACAAAGTACACCTAAACCGGTCCTCTTTGTTCTCATGCAATATGCTAACAACTGTGTTTTTGTTTTTTGGAGAAAGTTTTGGTGGTGGATTGTGTAATTGTTTATCTGATTGACCTAAACTTATTGTAGGAATTCAGTTTGAGGAACTGTTTGACTGACATTATCCTTTTAGTTTTATAAAAGAGAAATTGGAAGTTATGTTTTAGGCATTGATTTCACGTGTACACTAAGAATTTGAACCATATCAATAAGGCCTGGTTTCTTAATATCATCCACATTCAGTATTGCAAGCTCAGTAGTATGCTGATCCCCCTGCCTCTTTATGCCACTGAAGAAAAATTTATTCCACTCCTTGCTTAAAGATTCCCGAGCTTATATCGGATGATTATCGACAAATTTAATTTTCAGAAAGATAGTTGAAAGTTTTATTTGTTAGGGTCGAGCCGAAAGATGAATAAGCTGTGTGATTAGAGCCTAGTCAATTGAAGTTTGAGTACTCAAATGGAGTGATAAGATGTAGTTAGAATTGTCAAGTTATTTATAAATCTCATAAATTAGACATCTGAACATATGAAGTTATAAACTGTAAACTGTATTGCTACGAGGACCAAAGAACAATAGGTTCTTAGGATATACACCAAAGTCCATGGCAAATTTTTATTATCTTTGTATCCAATTGCCTTATTTTTGTAGTTTTAGTCAGATTTTACTCTACTTACAGATCCTTGGGATTGGAATTTTATTTGAGTGCGTATGTAGAGTTTTCTGATTCTATCTTCTTTGACACTTCAATGCCTTTAACATCCATATTTTTATTCTTATGGCGTTTTCTACTCACATTTGTAATATTTCCAGGAATAGGATATGCGTTGGCCAAACAGTTTCTGAGAGCAGGTGACAATGTTGTTATATGTTCACGATCAGGTAACATTTGCACTTGTTCCTTTTTTTTATAAAAAAAAACATTTACACCGATCATTTTGAAACTTTCTTTGTCTCTCTTTCTCCCCCGTTCATGCTCACTCGTATCGGACTTTGAATAAGTCTGTATAGGACTGTAAAACATTAACTAAATAATTACACATAACACTTACAAACACTAATATGATCATTGCGTGGTAAGGTCGTTTTCAGTCTTGTTTAGAGTAATACCTTTATGAAATACATGGAGTTTGGCAGCGGGTCATTTTGTAAAGTAGGCATGGGGTTGTATTATTATTCTTTTTATAGGAAGCAATACTTTCATTGATAAATGAGAGATTACAATTAAGTCCGATCAGAATATTAAAAAAGACAATGTCAAGGAGATATAATAGAGGTAGGATCATAGTCACAAAAATGGTGTAATCTATGACACTAAATAAAGCTAAATAAATAGTAGATCCAATAATATGATCAATAGTGTGGTTAGTGTCTGTCTTTGAAGATACGGCAGTTTCTTTCCATCCATATGCTCCCAAAAAAAAGGGCTTGAAGGATGCCTTCTCAAATTTTCGTCATTCTTGAAAGGATGATCATCAAGAGAGAAATCAACGAGAGATCGAATGTTGCTCGGTCTAGCCCATCTACATCTAAAATGTGAGAGAATTTCATTCCAAAACATCTCATAATATGAACATTGACATGGGGTTGTATTTGTAATATATTTCCGCCTTCTTATAAAGTATAAGATATTAGAACAGTTCAGCTATTTGGAGAAGCTTGAATCTATGGTTTCATTATTCAACAATGTTTATGAGTTTATTTGCCTTGAAGAGTTCCAAAGTTTTCCTTTAATTTTTTAATTTTCAAGATAAGGGTTCTTATATGTTTGTAGTTATTTACTTATTTTTACTTTATAGACTTATGCAGGGTGTGATGCACATTTTTTTTTCTTCATAATTCCATAAAAATGTGTTGATTGATTGATTAGGTACTGATTCTGATCATTCTCGAGATCTTGCTCTTTTAGTTTTTGTGTTGATTCTTTTTTCCTCCTTTCTGGTGGAAGAGTCTAGGATTAGCAAGATGGTTGAGATTTTGTAATTTTCTGTTTATTTCCAATTCCATTTTGATTTTATGGTTCCTTTTAGCATCCTTGGTAGGATGTGACTTGCAATCGTTAAAGCAGATTAAATCTACACTGAAGCCATTTTGCTCACATTTGCTTAACATATCTTTTAACAGCTGAGAGGGTAGAGTCTTCTGTCCAAAGCCTTAGAGAAGAATTTGGGGAGCAGCATGTGTGGGTACCTCCTGCTCGATTTTTCATTTTTAATTTTTTTCCTTGCAGATGTTTATTCATCATTTTTCTATCATTTCATTGTTTTCCCTGTACTACTTTTAATTAGAGCAGTTGATGGTACTTCAAGTTTTCAAGTTCTTTGTCCTAATCTAATTCTATTTTACAGGGTACTAAATGTGACGTGCGAAAAGGAGATGATGTGAAGAATTTAGTCAATTTTGTGCAGCAAAATCTTAAATACATTGACATTTGGGTATCTACTTCAAATTCTTCTCTCTCCCCTTTCCCTTCTAAATGAAGATTGACTTCAAATATTGTAACGAGAATGTAAGTCTATTTGGCATCGAAGAATCTATACAATATTGAATATGTTAGGTAGGTGCCTTAAGGTTTGAACATGAACCTTTAACCTGGAGACCATCTAAATTTTTGACTCGTCTCTTTACTGTTGGCTGATTCAATGGTGGTTGAGATGTAGTTACATAGCAACTTGATTAAAATCTTAAAGAAGTTGTAGAACGTTATAATTGTCCTAGAATGATTCACATATTACTATTGTTGCGTGTTTTTTAGTGCGTGCAAACCCCTAGTGTACTATGTCAATTTTTAATATAGTGATTAAGTGTGCAAGGTGTTGTCCACAAAGATTGGTGTTCTAGATCAATTGAGTACCATAGATACAACCACCCAATTTTATTTATAAATATGAAAATTAGAGAGGAACAAAATCAAAGCAAATAAACTCATGAGAAACTTTAAGGATAAAAACATAGGGAATTAACCTTTTGAACTGCGGTTTTAGTTCAAGAAGAATGTGATAGGATTAGGACCTTCGGGTATTAAATATGGGCAATTGGTTAGAAAGTAGTTAGGAGATTTGAGTTATAAATAGGAGGGTCATGATTAGGAAAGGTATCAACTGAATGTAATGTGATTGGGCTTGAGAGAACCCTAGATTAGGGATGCTCCAAGTACCTCGAATTACTTGGTTTATCGTGTGTTTGTTATGATTTGTCAATAAAAGATTTCGGTTCTTATCAATTGGTATCAGAGCCACGATTCGTGAGGACTCTTAACATGGACCGAGTTTGAAGAGCGTTTAAAGGCAAGATTTGCAGTGATAGATGAGAAGTTTGCAAGAATGGTCGAGGAGGATGCAAGGGAGCGGGAAGAAAAGAAGAGAGCAAGATTGGCCGAGGAGAATGCAAGATTGGCATGGAGAAGGAGGGAAATGCTAGTGGAGAAATACGAAAGAGAAATGGAAGAGGCTCGTAAGTAGAAAAGGGAAAGAAGGAAGGTACGAGATAAAGTTCGTGCAACCGAAAAACACATTTCAAAGTTTTGGCGACGACGATTATGGCTAAAAAACATGAAAAATCAGCAAGAAAAAGAAGTAGTGGAGATTGAAAGTTGTGGAAGATACCAAAATAAGAAAAGATAGTAGCAAGATTGAAGAAGAAAGAAAAATCAAGAAAGGTGAAGCAACTTCAAATCTTGAAATCAAGAAGCGGCAACGATGGTGATTTCGACCCAAACTGAAGAAAAATCAGCGAGAGAAGAAAAGACAAAAGTGAGGGATGGAAAAACGTCGACATCTCGTGGCTCGGCCAAAGAAGAAGTCAAGACGTTGTCCGTTCTTGGCTTGGGCGAAGGTGAGAGATCAAGAAAAGAATCCAAGCGTTGGATAACAAAAATATTTTTTGATAGAAACAAATACTACGACAAGGAGATGGATCGATTGCTAGAGGAAGAAAAACCCAAAGCATCGGTAAAGGGTGGGTTCGAGAAATTTGGTTCGAAAAGGGAGAAACCGAAAACATGGGTGGTTACGCCTTCCACGAACGAATCGCTGGCCGGAAACGGAGGTCCATCGGCGGCCCAGACGACGACGACAGGCGGGCGGTGGCTGGCTACTACTTCAACACAATGCTGGAATTTTATTTTTTTGAGCTTTATAATTGTTTGTTTCAATTTTTTTTTTGTATACCCACCTTGAGGACAACGTGCTTTAAAGAGAAGAATATGGATAAGATTGGATCATAGGGTATTAAGGAATAATAAAGGGACTTATGGGCAATTGGTTAGAAAGTACTCGGGGGATTTGGGTTATAAATAGGAGGGCCATGATTAGGGAAGGTATCAACTGAATGGAATGTGATTGGGCTTGAGAGAACTCAATATTACGGAGGGTCCAAGTACCTTGAATTACTTGGTTTATCGTGTGTTCGTTATGATTTGTCAATAAAAGATTCCGGTTCTTATCAAAATGATCGTACACAAACCATAAGCAAGAAGTTAAAGTTAACAAAGGACTTTTCTAAGCCCCTTTAAAGTTCACTCTTATGGAAGAATTTACAGATAGTCATGCAGTTATTTTTTCGAGTCCAAATTATACTTTTCCAAGCAACAATTTAAACCTTATAATCAGTATTAATTTGGTGGAGTTTTGTTTGGTTCTATTACTATTTTAACTTATTTAAGGACAATGCAGATCAATAATGCAGGATCAAATGCTTATAGTTTTAAGCCTTTAGTTGAGGCTTCAGATGAAGATCTCATGTGAGCTTCCTCTTTTAATATCCAAACCTCAATGATATAGAATTGATATCCTTTTGGTTTATTTCTGACACTCTATAATGCAGTGAAGTTGTCACTACAAACGCTCTTGGTTTGATGATATGCTGCCGAGAGGTATATACTGCTTCAATTGTGAGCTCTATTTATTTTTGGCTTGTAAGTCATTGCATAGTTCCTGACTTCTTGTTTAGGCAATAAAAATGATGTTAAACCAACCTCGAGGGGGTCATATTTTCAACATTGATGGTGCTGGTTCAGATGGACGACCCACCCCTAGGTGCTGTTCATTCTATCATATGCATTATTTCTCACATGTCTGAGCTCGTTATAATGTCCTTCATCTTATGTACATTTTTTCCAAAAAGAATGTAGGAGACATCAGAAACGTACAAGAAATCTGTGGTGAATTTGGATGTCATGCATTAATGTGCTCAATCTTATATTATGTTACTGCTTTAGAATATGCAGTGGTGCAACGGCAATGCTAATTGCACGGATCATTTTATTTCCATTACTTGAATAAGAGATGGAGCAAATAGTTTTATACTGAAATATGTAAAGCTTTATATCTCTTATGCATTTTTGATGAATTAAGGATAAATTCATGTGAAATTATTAGGATTAGCCCATCTTTACTCGACAACACTCCAAAACTGCAGTAGGCTTCTTCACTCATTTTCATTGTTTTGATAGGCATGTTTATAACACTTTCACTAATCTATGAAAATGTTTTCATTTCCTTTTGGAAAACACTTAAAAACTCTTTGTGTTTATGGGTGGACCCTAAAATCTATCTTATAAAAATAAAATATGATAACAATCGATTTTGTACGCTTCATTTTTACCTTTGGTATGCCATATTGTTATGCTTTCAAGGAGCCTATTTAAATGGGTTAAGGTTATTGTATAATTTGTATGCGTTTATACTCTGTTTATATAGTGGTCGCTTACTCTGTTTGAAAAAAAAGTTGTTGGTTGATCTGTCTTTTCTTAGATTTGCTGCATACGGGGCAACTAAAAGAAGTGTTGTCCATTTAACGAAGTCATTACAGGTACTTGCTTATCTTATTTTGCTAATTTTGCCTTAAATAAAGCAAAACAACCGTTTAGTTTCTGTTATTAATTATAAACTGAATACTTGCTTGTCGCTCTTTATCTCTCACAATTACATTAGGTTTAAATCTGGGTTGTACATGTACTTTAAATAGGAAGCATGAATATGTTCTGCAGCAAACGGCATATAACCTGCATAAGTTTTTTTCGATTGAAGTATAGTAGGTATATTGAGGATGATCTTTTGACCATGTATAATATTAGGAAGAAAATCAATAGTGATGATTGATGAGTTGGCATAGTGATCAAGAGAGACATGGAAAATTAAGAATTGTGTATTCACTTCATGGTTTCCACTTACCTAGAAATTAATTTCCTACTTGTTTTTTCAACCGTCATAGATTATTGTAGTGTTAGACGATTATCTCGTGAGACTAATTGAGTTGTGGGTAAAGTGGCCTGAACCCTCACTAATATTAAAAAATAATAGGGGAAATTTTTTTAGTTTTAGCATTTAGAGTGCGTATCTGGGATGCTCTCAGTCATAAAGATCATGGATGGGTTGAATGATAGTTTCAAGGACTAAATATCAACAAAATTTAACATAAATTCCGAGGAAAGTCCCTGCTGTCAATACTTTGAGTACGGTTTCACTAAGCATAAGCAATAAAAAATAGTTGCAAAGGGTTTGTCATTTGTCGTTGAAAAATACAAAGAATCTATCAATCTAATTATCTTGTTCCCTTCTCATTCTTACTCTCTTCTTTTCCATTTTCTCGTCATTCAACTTTCAAATTTTAGATAACTCTTCTACTGTTTTGTCTTTTAGCATTAATATTACCTTAATTTACTATTTTCAGGCCGAGTTGCGGATGCAGGATGTGAAAAATGTTGTAGTGCACAATCTTTCGGTGTGTTACAATACAACTATATGCTTTCAACTTGAGTATAAACTTTTCAATCTGCAACCATTTTGTCAATTCTGTTTGAAAATTTTGTTTATGTTTTCTGGTGTTGGTTTTACCATGATATTTTAATCTTGGATTATTTTCATTGATTCTGTAGTGAATACCTAAGATTAATTTTTTACGGGCTGTTTGTTTAGTTCTTTTATCTATTTAAAACAAATTTTTATAATTACTCTTTAAAAACCTCATACAAATGAGCTTTTACTACATTTTTTTTCTTTAAAATGACTTAAAATAACCCCTCATTTTTAATCACTCCACAATTATTCATTCAAACACCTTCTCTTAAGAGTTTCTTTTTGACACTAAATATAGTTGGGTCAAACGATTGTTCCTTAAATTTAATCAAGGTGCACATAAATTTTCCTAAACACTTTATGATATAAAAAAAAAAGAATTTTTCATGAATCTTATATCATTGTTGTTCTCAAGAACCTTGACATTCCAAAAGATCTATTCAAAGAACATAATATATCGTTAAAACGTCATATATTTTTACTTTCTTTATCTGATAATGTTATTTGGTCTTGCAGCCTGGGATGGTTACAACTGATCTTCTCATGTCTGGTGCTAATACAAAGCAGGTTGATGAGATGTAATATATTTTCTTACATTAAACTTTCTTAATCGGGAAGATCTAAAATAGTTGGGTTCTTGCAGGCAAAATTTTTCATCAATGTTTTGGCAGAACCACCAGAAGTGGTAAGATTATGTTTTGGATCTCATTTTGTACGGATTTTTTTTCTAGAATGCAATTGATTCTTGATAGTGTCTTCGGTATTAAGCGACCTTGAACCGAATAAATATATTGTATGGTTATAAACCTAAGAAAAATTTCTCTTAGATCAAATTTCATTCATGACTGTGACTTGAAAATATTATACAATATCGCCAACAATAGCAATAACTCAATTGACATAAGTATGTATACATGATCAAGAGATCTTGAGTTTGAACCTCCACCTCAATTGGTGTTGAACTTAAAAAAGAAAATGACTATACGGTACCATTTAGATAGCTATATCGAGGTTTATGGTTGAGTTTATATATAAAAAAGAGATCTATCGTTGAGTTCTCTAACTTTTATTGTGCTAAAAAAACTCAATTTCAATGGATCGTTTGAAAATATTATTAGTACTGTTTATGATATAACTTAGCAGAAAAAGGCGCTGATCATACAAGTATTGGTCTTATTATAATGTTTTCTCATTCATTCGTGTACGCATAGTCTGAAATTGAATGTGAACAATCTCATCATATATATACTACGATCATTAGACGTCAAAAGTGCACTAAATTTATAAATCATTTGAAGTTTCATAGGTTTTTGCACCTGCACTTTTTCTTCATTTGGCGGTTGATAATTGTGTTTACAGGTAGCGGAATACCTCGTCCCAAACATAAGATCTATCCCAGCCAGTAATTCAACAAGGCCCACGTACATCCGTTTCCTCACCGGATTAAAAGCTTATTCCCAGATATTCTCAGTTGAGAAATGATTAATTACTTCTGAATTAAGTTAATTTTTTTTCGTGCCATCAATTAACTGTTTTGCGTTTCCCATATTGTGCAGAGACTCGCTTTTGGTGCAAGAAGAAACAAATATCTTCTAGAAGATTGATAAGGTCTTTAAAGTTCTGTGTGTAAATGATGGAGGTACCATTATTAAATATAGGTTCATTTTTGGTGAATTTTTATATTAATTGATTTTACCTTAGAAAACTTCTCTCATGTATTATATAACAATAGCTCAACCAACATCATTGTATCAGGGACTAAGAGGTCGTGGGTTACATTCCCCGACTAATTGTTGTTGAATTATAAAAGAAAATCACTTGGATCCAAACAAGCTCTCAAAGCTTGGGAAGGTTCTGTTAAGACACCAATAATCTTAACAATGACAAGAGAACTAATACAAGAGAAGATAAAAGCACAAGAACAAAATAATACAATTATAACACTATATTGAGATAATAGAGTTACAATACCGAACCCTTAGCCTTTCGAGAGGGCTACTCTCTCTCAATGTCTTTGCCAAGACAACAATGCCAAATTTCATATCCTCTACAAGAGACCCTAACTCACATATTTATACTAAAACCCTAAGTACTAATTACTATCCTACCCTTACACATATTATATTAATATCCTAGAACTATCCTCCTTAGGGGCCTAACATATCCCCGTTCTAAAAATACACCTTGTCCTCAAGGTGTGGGTTCTACAACGCATTATCAAAATTACTCATTTTCACACAAACCATAACAAATGAGGTGCAGTTCTTTTCTTTTCTTTTCCTTTTTTTTTTTTTCGATTTATCCCAATAAAAAAATAATAATATACATTTTTTTTTTGTTCAAACCATCCATAACCCCCAAAATCCCCATTCTTGCAAAAGGATAATGGTCTTGTCCCATCAAAAGTCACCACTCCAAAATGTCAAATCTTCAAGCATCAAAAAGTCATTTCTCTCATCAATGCTTCCCCAATTTACTCTACTCTTCCTTTCCCTCCTTCCTTTCCTTTCCGTAAAACCCTTTCTCTTTTTATCTTTTTTTCTTTATTTTTTTAATCTTCTTCTTCCCCTTTCTTCCTTATTTTCTCCCAAAAGCACCAACCCCTTTTTTTCTTCTTTTCTTCTTTCTTCTTAAGATTTCCTTCTCTTTCGCAAACATGAATCTTCTTCCATCATTTTTTTTCTTTTGTTTGAAGATTGAAGTTCCAAAGTTTTGCTTGAATACCGTCTCTTCCTCTTCGAGTATGTGATCGTCGGTGTTTGCTCTTTGCTCTTTCTCTACTTGACTTCTTCTTCTTCCACTTTCCTTTCTCTTTCTTTTGCTTCTTACTTGTTTTTTATTCTTTGTTGCCACCCCTTGGCTTTGCTTACCCACCTCTTGGGTTGTGATGTGGCTGACTTCAAGTTCCTTCTTTTGATCAACCTCTTCCTTTTCTTTGTTTTGTGTCAACTTTTGGATGCCAAGCACCATTTGTTTTTGCACTTCCTTGAAGCTTTCTTGCAATTTCTTAAAACTTTCTCGAAGTGCCTTGAGATCATTCACTTTCTTCAAAAAAATGCTTTTGTTGGTTCACGGATACTTGAATCTTCAACAAGGCTTCGTCGTAGTCACATTGTTTGAATGGTTGCCCCAGAAAGAACTTGCTCTGATACCAATTTGTTAAGACACCAATAATCTTAACAATGAC
>JBBMEG010000024.1:10743852-10756701 GCA_037832605.1 Cyclanthera cordifolia
CCAAACATTGACATATGTACCTCAAGATATTAAATCATGTGATTATCAATTAATTTTGTGATAAATATCTATGAGATATTTGTTTCGCGTTATTAACCAGTTATTGTTTTTTTTTTATTAACTTTTTTTTAAAACATGTACATCAAGCTAGTAATTTTGATTATTAATCGCTCAAAATAATTATTTATTTTAAATAAATCAAAACAATTATTCATATATAACCATTTATCGAATGAGTTAGGGTTAGTGGAGCAGTGATTTCATTGTTTTGTGTCATTCCAGTTCGATCCATGAAATCGGTATCTGCTATCATTCTTTTCTTGAGAGAGGGAGTTCTCTCGTCGTTTGTCTGCTTCTCTTTTTCATCGCTATGAGTTCTAAATTTCTATTGAACTTTGGCTACCTCTTTTGCCGTTCCCTTCGGAAATTTGGGATATATTTATCGACATACCAGGTTTAATTAGCGATGGCGGAATTGGAACATTCGCAAGATCATAGATAAGTTGCGGGAGCAATCGGGACGATCTCAGGAACTAACGAGACTGTCGAATCCCATTTCAACTTAAGTTTGGTGAAGGATAAACTTGTGAAGTCTAGGTAGAGCCATACTGATGCTCGTTTCCAATCAAATGCTCCTACAGGAATAAGAGGATGAAAATTCAAAGCTATCCTCTCGACTTGCAAGTTGTTGCTGTTCAGAGGTTTGGTCGGCCATATTAGAATTAACCTGAGCTTTTTCGCTGTCATGCTTTCCTAATTAAATTTGATGTTAGAATTTTTGTTAGGGTTAACGAAACGTGGATTGGTGCAGAGTAAAAACGTACTCAAGAGTAATTCGATTGAGAAAAGCAAGGAATCTGGAAGTCTGAAAGATTAAGATTTCTAAGAAGAAAACAGTAGAAAAGACGTCAGGTTAGAGACTTATTTTTAAACAAACTTCATCATGTCTTTGACGGCTGATGGCATCAATAAATACGTTGTCATATTTTATAATAACAGAAAAGATGTTGATTACTATGAAATTGAAGGGGTTTTTTCTCTGTAGAAAATAGGCAATACTATAAAATTCAAGATTTTTAAATGATGAATGCTTAAAAAGTTTTGATATAACAAAATAATTTACGGAAGTTGTAGTTCTCAACCTTGTTTATACTGTGTCACAAAAGTCATCTCATCTTTTATTTAGGAGGACCATCGAATGATTGACTTGTTTTTACTCTCAAATTTAGTAATCTTTTGGATGAAGGTTATTACTCAAGGAACATGGATCACTATTCCAAGAGATATATAGCTCTTAAAGTATTGTATTTCGGGCAGAGGTATGTAATCTACCCATAATGGGAACAATGTCCGTGCCTCTTTCTTTCCCCCGCATTTATTTTTTGTAATTATAGTCCTTAAGTTGTAATTGAAATTATTCTCTCTCCGTCGTCATTGTTAGGCTATGAAAATGTATACATTAGATGGTCCTGAAATTCTGATTCTTCGTTTGCACAGGTTGTATGGTTTTGCTTCAGTTGCACAAATGGAACCAACAGTTTAGGTTCTGAACCAACTATTTTTATGTATATCGATTTCATAGGTACTAGTGGGGATACTTGTCAAGAAACTGGTTCTCATTGTTCAATGTCTAGGCATTCCTGGTGAACATTGAGAACCAACATTGTGTGTTCGTGTTAAGTATCCTCACTATACCACTGAAATCAATATAATCTTATTATCCTTATGTCACATTGGCATTATCTGTTAGAATAAGCATCATGCAAATCTCAAGAGTTTATTTAAGGTTGTCTTTGCCAATACATTCTTGGTTGCTAAGGAATGGCATCGAGATTATTTCGATGCTATGTCTAGTCATGGTTTTGGTTTACAATGAAGAATGCTAGCAAGGACAATCAACAATCATTTTAGATTCTTCTGACCACAATTTTGTTGATATGATTTTAAGTCATAAATCACATAAATTTCCAAGCATGACGTTGCAGTACATTTGGTTTTCAATTAAATTCATAGGATATTAAAATCATAGGTAGGTAGCCACCTTCACTTGAAAAAAATTCATTCTAAACCATTTATTATATACTACTCTTCTTGACCACTAGACCAACCCACAATGGTTTTGGTGAAAGTAAGGATTGAGGAATGTTCGGTGAAAATAAATAAAATTGTTAATTTGTTATCTCATCTTCATGCAGTCTGAAATTTTTATAGCTCTTGAGAAGACCAGGCTTCTTGTTGGTGGTCTTAAGGAGTCTTGTTATTCAAGATGTGGGAGAACGGACAAGGGGGACTCCTCTGTTGGACAAGTAAGGCATTTGAAATCTGTAGGGATAATAGTAACATTGTATAACGATAATTTTCGCAAGTTTATTTTATGAATACTTCTGGTTATGCTACTAGCTGTTCAATATGACATTTCCTGCCACATCTTTTAGGGCGTGTTTGGCTACGCCGGGAAGTGAGGGGAAGGGCTAGTAAGTATGTGTTTGGGATGTAGGGTTGGGAAGGGATAAAAATTGATATGATGTGATGTAGATTGTTTTTTATATAAAAAAAATTTAAAGATAATTAATATAATAGGTATAGTTGATTGGAAAAGAGAAATGAAAAAAGTGCATTAGACTACGCACTGGGTTAGTGTAACCCACCCTAACCCACCCTACCCGGCCCCCCAAACACGCTCTTATGTTATTTTAAGGGGTGGAGGTTTGAGGCAAGGAAATTTTTGTAATATGATTTATTTTTCCATTATTTGTACACGAACAAGCCATGAGAATTTTTACAAGACAATGAAAATCTGGCCAAAAGCTTAATATTTTAAAAATGAAAACCAATTGAAATGAAGATGGATGACCTAATTCTTCCGTTATTTGCATGACCAAATGTGGTTTATTTTAAATTTTTATTACAAATGCTTTTTTTGGTTCCGTTAGTCATTTGTCACCTAGGGGGTGTCTGGGGCAAGGAGAAGGAAAAGGAGATGGGTACAGGGAGGATGAGAACTAAGGAGAGATTAGGGGAAGAATGATTATCTTGTTGAAGGTTATTTGTGTTTTTAGTTAAGAGAATGAATATAAGGAGAACTGTTACTACTTATGTTCGGGGCAAGAGAACAAGTATGGAGAGAGTGTTAAGTGGTCATGGGGACAATAAAAAGTGGTATATGAGAATGAGATTATGAGGATAATGATTCTCGGTGACCCAAACGTGTGTAACACAATGATTCCCTCCACAACTATTGTCTATCAACCCCTAGTGCACATAGAATCAAAATTTTAATTTAGGCAACTTTGTTGGCCTCAATCATTATTCAAATTATTTCACCTTTTCACATTATTGTTCATGCAGGGATTGCTCTCTATTTACGATCTAACCTTAAGGATGTCCCAAATGAAGAAAATATTGAAGAAGAAGAGCCACATGGTTAGTCAAGTTGATATTGTATAAAAAAACTTGGTATTTGAAGTATTCTCCCTATTTACTTTTAACCATGTGGAGAGATTAATTATGTAAGAGTTATGAATAGAGTCCTTCCAACTGACATTCAGGTTCTAGGCTGGTGCTCTGTTCCTGTGGGCTTCAGTGCAAGGTTTGTCTTGCTCTTGTAAATTTTATCTCATTCTTTTTGGATATATTAATTTCCCTTTTCTTGCAAATGATGTGATGTATAACTTCTTGTACTGAAATATGTCGTGAAAACAATTCATATTTAGTAGATAACTAAACAATTAAAGAGTATTCAAATCCACATTTTTGGGTGTTATACTTGATAATCATCAGAACACTCAATCCATGGCCATTGCCCCTTCACAGAATTTATTGTGTTAATTTGTGCATGAAGTGAAAAACTAATCTATTTGTCATAATATTTCAGCAAGAGTTTTCAAGGTATTGACCCGTGAAAAAGACTCTGGTTCTAGTTTTTAGCATGTGTGCTTATATTATTGGAAGTTGGAGCAATGTTAATGCTAACTCTGGCATTTTATTGTTGCCTTTATATGCAGCACAGGTTTAGTTGTCTAAGAAGAAAGTATAAATATTTATTTTGGGGAGCAAATTTGACTATCTCGGTATGCAAACTATTTTTTTATGCCTGTACTGCTATGGGAAAGTAATTTGGATGCTTTTTCGAAATAAACTAGAAATATTTTATCTGCTATTCCACCAGGCTATGGAGAGGGCCGGTAAGAATTTGTAGGGGAACATGACTTCAGAAACTTTTGCAAAATGGATGCAGCAAATGTTCACAATTATAGGCGACGTATCATGTCGTTTGACATTTCTCCTTATGATGTGAGGTTGGTATTACTGTATTATCATCAGATCTTATATGTTTTCCGGTTTTTATATTGTGTGTAATCAAATGTGCCTTTCTGTCTCACTGCAAATAAGTGCAATTTTATTCTCAAGGCTGCTTTGCCTATTTGCATCTTTGGCCATCTACATTAGTTTTCTTCTAGTTATTGGTCAAGCTTATGTTACTTTGTTCCCTCGGTTGTTGACAATCATGGAAGGGTGATCATGTTTAAGCATCCAAGCAACAATTTTCAAAGAAGCTCTTCTTAGCTGTTTGCTAATCACAAATGGTTTGATTTGTAATTTTTCCCCTATTATAATTCATTTATCTTTCTTTTTCAATTGCTTTATAATCCCGATTTGACACTTTTTGTCTCCCCCAAGAAGGGAGTTTCTCATAGAACAGGCAGTTAAAGAAGAAAAGTGGCCACATTCCCCTATTGAGAAGACCAACTGAGCGTAAGTTCTATTTAAAACTAACCAATTAATAATTTTATTCCTCTTATCCACATCTTCATAAAAAAGCATACTCAAAACATTTGCAATTCACACTGATTCTCAAAACCACACTTCTAAAATAAGAATTTTTGTTATAAATTTGTCACTTGTCCCATCATTTTTCTGATTATAGCCTCATCTTTTTTTTCTTTTTCTTTTTTTTTTATAAAAAGAAACAATTCATTGATGAATGAAATAAGGAGTAATACTCCAAAAAAAGATTAGTAGAAACATCTCCAATTAGAGATGAAAAATGAAAGACCAAAAACATACATCAGCCACTGTAAGATTAGGCTCCAATGTGAGCCCCATATAGACGTGGAAAATGATTAAATAAAGGTTCATATTGAAGCCAAGAGTCCTTCCAAAAACTAGTATTTGCACCATTTCCAATCCTTCATAAAGCTCCACAAGTGCGTGCTAATTGGCTAACTTTTATGTTAGCCTTCCATGGGAATATATTGTTAGTGATTCTTAAAGGAGGCCAACCACCATCCACAAAACCCGGTAATACTCTGCCATAATCAGAGTTATTAGGCTCATGTGCGAATCTCCGAATCTACTTTCAAAGAAAGCATTATTACAAAAATCAAAGTTATCGATAGGCCTTTCCGTAACTTGTCATTATGTAAATGGCTTATGAATTGTTCTTATCGTATTTATTTGAAATGAAAAAAAAAAGAATCATAGACATAAGTTTACATGTTCTTGTGTACTCAAGTATTTTATACGTCTTTTGGAGGGCAAAGATGAGCTTAGGTAGGATGGTTATGCTCCTTGTTATTTTGATTGCATTTCTTATTCCTAGTGGGCTGATTAATATCTCTGTCCTTCAGTCATATCTAGATTCAGTATCAAGGTTGCTTACTTTTTAGTAGGAGAATTGGTTGTTTTTTATATCTCTGTCTCTCTCTCTCTCATTGTATAAGTAAAACTGTCATTTATCTTACCACAATCGAGTTCATTGATGTATTCGAGATTTGAATGTTGTAGGTAATATTGGTTGCACAAATCAAACCTTGAAAGCAACTTATATGCAGGTATGATCTGCAAATTTGGGGTATATCTAGGGACTTTGGTGGTAGAACTGTAATAATAAGTAGTAATAAGTAGGATACGAATAAAATTGAAATGGTATTTGAAATACAAAAGAAAAAAAAAAAAAAATACCATTTTGGTCGGTTGACGTTCATGTTTGTTCCATTTTGGTCCATTTACTTTTAAATGTTTAATTTTAGTCCCTCGACTTTCACATTTGTTCAAATTTAGTCTCTAAACTGTGCTATGCTCAATTTTCATCCCCCAACTTTTCAAAAAAATAAAAAATGGTCTTTCAACATACCCAACATCAATCAACTTTTTCCAACCAAATTTTGGGGGCAAAGTGTAAACACTAGATACTGAATTGAAATTGTTAGGTAAATGGTATGATAAAACCATCCATGTGTTCACTCTTGTACTCCATCAAGTTTACAAAATCTCAGATTTGTAACGTTCTCGGCTAATCAGTGCACCAGTTACAATTGACGCACAGGGAACCAAAATTATACCTCTCTGCCAGAATGATGAGACGAGGAGGAAGGCGACCAAGGCTTGGAAGATGTCTCAATAGTCGATTTCTCATCACCCATGACCACCACAAAGATGTATTTAAAAAAAAAAAGACAGAGCATCAACGTGAGGAAGAAGAAGAAGAAGATGAACTTTTGTTATTATTATTTTACACAAACTCATCAATTTTTAAAAAATTATTTATATTTTTGAAGCATTTGAAGGACTTTTTTTGTTTTTTTTGAAAAATTAGCGGATAAAAAATGAGCATTGCAAAATTTAGGGACTGATCAAACGTAAAAGTTAAGGGACTAAAGTAAATATTTGAAAGTCAAGCGACCAAAATAGAATAAACATATAAGTCAAAGGACTAAAATGATATTTTAATAAAAAAAAATAAAAATCAGATTGATTGACCTTAAAATAAATTTGAGTTCTAAAGGGTTGACCTTCCTGAATAGTATAGGTTGTATATAACTATGCTTCAATTCTACGAAAATATCATGAGAAATTTTAACCCATGATATTTTAATCATGTGAATAAACAGTTACTATTTTTGTATGCTATTTGATTAAATTCAGTTTTTAGAAATAAAAGCTAAAAAATTACTATATTTTAAAATCTCAAAAATGCAAAGAACTTATATAAATAAAAAGAAAAATGAAGATTTTTCATGAATAGCAAAAAAATAAAAATTTATATAAATGTCAAAATCTTAAAAAAAAAGAAGTTATTCAAATATAATGAAATATGATTCAATCAAGTGAAATTATCAAGGTTCAATTAATTGAAAATTGATAACTTCAATTAAGTTAAATTTATTGTATACAATCAAGGATAATTGATTGAATTTTTTTTTTGAAATATTTGCATATTTTTGAAAGTTACTATAATTAAAATAGGGAGTTTAGAATTTGTTATATACAACAAATTTCTAAAGAAACTTCACTGTATGGGGCCCAAAGGAAATTTCTTAACAATCTCTTCAATGCAATAAAAAAAGAAAAGAAAAAAAAGAAAACAGGGAGGAGTTTATTTTATTTTAATTATTATTTTTTTAAAATGGGTCTACATATGGAACAAGAAGAATCCTAAGATGAATGTTCAACTTATTATAAATTGTTACACTTATAAATAAGTTATGTATGAAGCTGAGGAACCAGTGGCCTAAAAAAGAAACCTATTTTAGTATTTTCAAATTAATTAAAAAAAATTCCAAGTCACGGGCCAAAATCTGACTCTGCTCAGAGCCGAAAAGAACAGGAGAAATCAAAGGATTCTGTTGTATCGTATTCCAAAATGTTTCATTAGATGCCAAAAGAGCTTTATACAGTAGAAAGCCCTTTTTGAATGTCTTAACTTGTCAGCCTCTGTGCTCCCCGTGAACCATATGCATTTGTTAGTAGTAAGGACAACTCATCCCATCATAATATTGACCTCATCTTTGCTATTCAAACAGAAACTCTTCTGGAGAAATCTCCCTCTCCATCATAATTAGTAATTTATGTTAAATAGTCTGTAGGCCATATCTAGATTCTAATTCCTTGGGGAAAGGGGAACAGTAATCTGCCTAATCTCTGATTAATGAAAAAACCTTTTGTATTATTGCATTCACTGTATCTTTAATTTTTTTCTGTTATGAATTAGACAGCCAAAGAGAGAGAATTTCATTTCTTGTTCATGGGATTTTCAGCTTCTTTCTGCTCTCCATAACTTATTTTCTGCAACCTCTCAAAGCTATAATGGCAAAACTAAAATCAGTCTGCCATTTCCATGTTCTTCTGTTCATGTTTTTGTTCTCTTTTCATCTTTCAACTCAGCTTCCACCTTCTCAATACCATTCCCTTCTGCAAATCCAGCAACTTTTAAACTACCCTCAAGCTCTAGCCAGCTTTGACAATGTCACAGACTTCTGTGACATTGAATCCACTTCATCTCTAACCATTGTGTGCTATGAAGATAATATAACCCAGCTCCAAATTGTTGGTGATGTTGGGCATCACTCATTTCCACTAAACAATTCTTCTACTGGTTTTTTGCTTTTTTCTACATTTTCCCAATTTCCTAATTTGAAAGTACTATCTCTGGTTTCTCTTGGTCTTGAGGGGCCATTACCTTCAACTGTTGGAGAACTTTTATCACTAGAAATACTTGATTTAAGCTCAAATTCCTTCCGTGGTTCAATTCCTAGTGAACTTTCTTCTTTGAAAAGCCTACAGACTCTCGTTCTTGACTACAATGATTTCTCTGGTAATATCCCAACTTGGATTGGTTCACTACCTGCGTTGACTACCTTGAGTTTACAGAGCAACTTCTTTAATGGGTCCTTGCCAGATTCCATTACACATTTATTGAGTCTTCGAATTCTTACTCTCTCAAGAAATTCTCTTTCTGGGAAGGTGCCAGATCTCAGCAACTTAACCAACATGCAAGTTCTTGAGTTAGGAGACAATTTTCTTGGACCCAAGTTTCCAAAACTACCCAAAAGGTTAAGTATACTTGTGCTTAAAAACAACAGTTTTCGCTCTGGTATCCCAGATGAGTTAGGCTTCTTATATGGCCTTAAAAAGCTTGACATATCTTCGAATAAGCTTGTTGGACCGTTTCTGGCTTCACTTTTGGCACTTCCTTCGATTAAGTATCTGAATATTGGGGGAAACAGATTAACTGGGCTGCTTTTAGAGAACATATCTTGCAGTAGTGATCTTACTTTTGCAAATTTATCCTCTAATCTTTTGACAGGAGACTTGCCCACTTGTCTGCAGCAATTGAGTTACAATAATATCATTTATGGTGGAAATTGCTTGTCAAATAAAGACCAAGAACAGCACCTTTTAAACTTCTGTCGCAATGAAGCTTTGGCAGTGAGTATTAGGCCTCATAATCTGGAGCATAGGAAAGTTCATCCTGGGGTAGAGACTTTCTTGAGAATTTTTGGAGGAAGTATTGCTGGGATTGTGATTGTTGCTCTGGTATTCTTAACGACAAGAAGGATTTACAAAATGGGTATTGTTAAAGAACTTCCATCAAGGTTTATAACAGAGAATTCATCGGTAACAGGCACGGCCAAGCAGCTGTATGATGCCAGTAAGATTAATATATCCTTTTTCTTTTTCTTTCTGCTTGATTTCTTTATCTGGGTCGACCTTATTTAAACAAGTGAACTGAAAAGTAGTCAATTTTATCTGTTTAATTGCATCTTCTTGCATTATTATTGCGAAATTTAGTTCCAAGGGACAACCTTTTTGCTTGAGGCTTGAGGCCTGAGGCATGCATACTTCCTGGAAGGTCTCAAGGTGGTACTCACGAGTGAGCTTAATTGTCAAATATCTCTAATTTCTTTCTTTTAAAAAAATTGCAAAATTCAGCTTCATTCATTAAATGAATTGGAATGTCTACTTAACATCAGAATAGCTAGTCTCCAGACTCTGCTATGGCTCTTGACAATTTTATGTGTTCGTTTCCTGTCGAAAAAAAAAAATAAAAGAAGATAATTTTTTGAGATTGAAAAATGTGGATGCTATACACACGGTAACTAATTATTATTCCTTAACTTCCTAGAGTCCGGAGATTTGCTTTCAGCATTTTCCTGTCATCAATGAATAAATTGTCAAGATTGCTTTTTTTTCGTTCTTTTCTTGGAAGTTTTGTTAATATTCATTGGGAATGTAAGTAATAAATTTAACCTGTTCTTGTGTATATATTAAAACCAACCATGTGTTTGCAGAGTATATATCTCAAACAATGAAGCTGGGAACTAGCCTTCCTCCTTATCGAACATTCAATTTGGATGAACTTAAAGAGGCTACCAACAACTTTAATGTTTCCACTTTGATAAGTGAAAGTGTTGATGGCCAGGTATCTGTTTGCAAAATATATTTCCACTGTTAAGTTTATGCTGTCTAATCTGATATATCTCAGTGACTTTTCTATGTATTCACTTTTTTACTTTTTCAAAAAGCATATCTGAAAGGAGATTACTTTTTACTTATAAAATGGCTTTTTATAAAGAACTTGTCAACAGAAAACTCCAGTTACAAAGATCACATTAGGGAAAGGAGATTGAATGATTAAGATTACTTGAAGCTAATGGACTTTGGAATTCATGAGGTTCTAGGTTCTACTTGCATCACATAGTTGCACTATTTAGCATGCCCAAGATATTAGCCACAAGTAAGCGAGTCAAATATGTGCAGAATTTAGCTTGTGATAAAATGTCATGTATTGCTCAATATTATGTTTTTGGAGTTAAATATCTTAACATGCTATAACCTTCGAGCGGAGATTACACTAACAGGTTTAGTAACTTAATTTACATGGTAACACCTTGAACATCATGTTCGTCCCTAAAGATGACATTGTATTTCCAAAGAAATGAATAGTATTTGTTATGAAATCGGAACAATAATCAAGATAAAATAGAGAGAAAATGAGAGAGACGAACATACAGCTTTACATGGTTCACTAACAGAGTGTTAACTACGTCTACAGGTAGAAGGGAGAACATTTTTATTTGGGAGAAAACAAATACAAGAGTGTCGATCAAATGAGGCTAGAGTTGTAAGAGAGTTTATTTTGTGTACTCTCATAGAATTATTACAACAAACAGTCCATATATATAAAGTACTAACACGGAAACATAAACCCAATTGCAGCGAAACCCCTAACTAAGTTATCGTGGGCATCATAGTTCAAGGAATATGTCAGTAATTCTTCGTACCATCTTCTTTATATTCTGTGCATTTGGAGCAAGTAGCCTTCCAGAAATTTGTGCAACTAGTACTATTACATAGTCTGGATGGGTTAACAAAAAAGTATCTCTTGAAAATAACAGATATTCAGAGGGATGTTTACAGACGGAAGTATCGTCGCCATTCGGAGTTTAGTTATGAAGAAGCGGCAAACCCCTCAAACCTGCATGCATCAGTTGGAGTTGATATCTAAACTACGACACAGTCATTTGGTCAGTGCTCTTGGGCACTGTTATGAGTTCATACAAGATGGTTTAACCATCAGCAGAGTATTCATAATATTCGAGTACTATCCATATGGCACGCTAAGAAGCTACATATCTGGTAAAATGATTTTCAATAGTCTATATATAGCTATTATTCCTGAACTTTTGTTGGAAATACTCAATCTAGCCATGCTTTTGTGAATACATGGTGCTGAAGGTGCAAATGATTCAGTAAACTAAACTTTTGAGTCAATGGGCATAAGTTTGTAAAAGACTTTATTCTGCAGGGCTACCAGCGCAAAAGCTTTCGTGGGCGAAAAGAATATCGGCTGCAATCGAAGTGGTGAAGGGAATTCAGTTCCTACACACAGGAATTGTACCTGGTGTATACTCAAACAATCTGAAGATTACAGATATTTTACTAGATCAAGATCTCCGTGTGAAAATCAGCAGTTATAACTTACCTTTTGTACTTGAAAATGGTGGAATGGTAAGAATTAAGATTAGAGTAAGAATAATATGTTATATATTTTCACTATAACCTCTCAAACTTGATGTATTTATATATTATATTTTTCCTTTCAGATGAATTCAGGAGCTTCATCCACTGGTACAAAAGGGAAGCGCCATGCTACTGGGTAAGACTTTTGGTCATTGTCTTGCTTGAAAAGTATACGTTCTATGTTTGATTTTTGGGCAAATTATAAATTTGGTCTTGAATTTAGTCCTTATTGGTTTAAAAATCTAGAATTTAGTTCCTATGGTTTGGAGTAAACTAGAATTTAGTCTCTTTAGTTTGATAAAACCTAAAAAATTAATCAATGTTGTTCATAAATCGTAGTCAAATTACTTATCTCAACCTTGAAACATAAAAATTTAACTTCTATGTATTTTATTCACAAACAATTACAAATGCTATGAACTATTTTTTATATAGGAACTCAATTCATATTTTCCAAACCATATGGGTACTAAATTCTAGTTTTCTCCAAAATCAAGAGGACTATATTTTAGTTTTAAAAAGTTAAAATCATAAGGATTAAACTCTAATTTTGTTTTAACCATAAAGACAAAATTTATATTTTCCTTGATTTTTTGATTCCTGTTTTTGAAAAGTATGCCTTCAAGGGTTACTTTAACATATGAATTTTCTTATTTTGATGTTTATATTTTGGTTAGGATTCAAATATATTCTTAAAGGAAAGACGAATCTCTTTAAAAAAAAAATTAGCAAAAAACAAGTTTAAATTTCAAAAACCAAAAAACAAAATAGCTATCAAACGAAACTTTTAGTAATTGAATTTATGCAAAAAGAAATGTTGGTAATGAATAATTTAGACACGTTTTCGTGAATTCGGAATCTGATATAATATAATGTGAATATTTTTGGCATTTAATGTACTTGCAGAGAAAATCACACAGATAAGAACGATGTTTATGACGTAGGAGTGATTTTGCTGGAAATCATTTTGGGAAGAAAAATCACATCCCAAAACGAAGTTCATGTTTCAAGAGACCTCGTAAGTTTCATCTTGTGATTTCATCT
>JBBMEG010000024.1:10756801-10771558 GCA_037832605.1 Cyclanthera cordifolia
TTATTAAGAATAGGTGCAGCTTTGTAAATTAGTGAAAGTAGTTTTGAACATAGCCTAACGCTCGGGATTAGACAGTTGTCTCATGAAATTAGTCGAAGCGAACGTAAGTTGGTCTAGACACTTGACCAAATAAAAAAAAATAATAATAAATTTAAACTTATACACACTAATCCACCTGTGTTTTATGGTTTTTGCTTGTCTTTTACTTCTTAAAAATATCTTCAAAATCCAAGTCGACTTTTAAACAAACTTTGAAACAGAAAAAAGAAAAACTGAAGTTTGAAATTTTGTTTAGATTTTTAAAAGTGGCCTAAAACTCTAAACGTAGGCTAAAAAAGGATGGTTATCAAAATGAAACAAAATGACCCATCAGGGAGACTGGTTTTTTTCCTATTCTCAGTTGCAGGTAAGCTTAAAAACCGATGACATAGCTCGAAAGAGCATCGTGGATCCAGCAGTACACAAGGGATGTTCGGACGAATCGATAAAGACGATGATGAAAATATGCGTAAGATGCCTTCATGACAAGCCAGCAGATAGACCTTCAGTTGAAGATATTGTTTGGAATTTGCATTTTGCAGGACAAGTTCAGGATTCAAGCAGAGATAACTCTCTGAACAGCCAACCAGACCCACCTACATCACCATTCCCAGAAATGCCTTGAACAAAATATTGGTACTCAAAACTCTCATTTCAACAACTTTTAAAGCTTATCTTATGAATTTTTCTTTCTAAAGAAATATATTCTCTCCTTAGGCAACAATTGTAGCCTGCTCATATTTCACATTACACTATCTTATTCACTTAGATTTGATCGTTCCATTGGTCGAAAACAAACTTCCGTTACCAAGTTTGTTTGTTTTTTTTTTTTTTGATATCCTTGAGTGTTATGATTAACTTACGTCTATCTCGACTGCTCTCAAGTTGAGACTATAGTATGACCCCATGGACTAGGGATGTTTATACATTCCCGAAAATCGAATCGTTTTAAATTTCAAAGTCCTAATTTGATCTAGTAATCAACCCATAGAAAATTAGTTGCCCTCTATTATGATTTGTTACTATTGTTATCAGTATAATTTGCTGTATTTAGGCAATTATTGAGGGCCAGTTTGTAAAAAATTCGACTGTGTATGTTCTCTACGTTTCTTGTAAATAATGGGAGAGATGTTTGTCGCCAACGTAAAGAACCAAATAGCAACAATTTGTGTAGTCTCGTAAACCAAGATCATTGAAAATAGCTATGAGGTGACAATTAAGTTTTGAAAAGACACCATATTCCTTGGTCGATTTTTTTTTCTTTTTTTTTTTGCCTGTTTTGTTTTATTTTATTTTTTTTAGCAGCCAAGCACCGTCTAGTTAGATGTTCTACATAACTGCACACAAAGTAGGTAGGTTTCCTGATTAATTGTGAGGACCTGCCCTAAACATGGACGATGAATCTCATTAAGTTGGAAGCAAAAAATCTCTGCGGACTAAACCAAGACCGAAATCATATTCTTCATCTCTTATGGTAGAAATATTTAATTAAATGAATATTTTCTTTAATAATTAACTAATTAAAAATTATGTATATTTTTATTTCCAAGGCAACTGTGTAAAAATGTTAAAGATTAAAAAGAGCAAATTAAAAAAAAAAAAAAAAAAGAATGAAGACATTTTGCAGAAAATTCAATCTTTAAAAATTAGGTGGTGAAACGGGGGGAGGGCTATTTTATACATTTATATGCATAAAGTTCTATAAATTTATATTTGTTTGGATATTTAACTATCTAATTGCAACTAATAAATATTTATCTTAACTAATAAAAAATATAACTAAAATTTAGTAAATTAAATTAATATTGATAAAATTTGTCTTCACCCAATTTAATGGTCAATATAAATTGAAAATCAGAAATAGAAAAGAAAACGAATTTAATGGTCAATAAATATTTATCTTCACCCAATCCCCATGCATTTCCTGTAGATAATCCGGCAGACTATACGGAGATAAAAAATAGATTCTTCATCACTAGTGAAAATGTTTAATTAAATGTATATTTTCTTTAATAATTAACTAATCAAAACAAATATTATTTTTAATTAAAAGCCAATTATTTTAAAATATATAATATATTTTTTTTTAATTGTATATTATCATTGAATAGACATCTATTTAACAATATTATTAAAAAAATTGTAAACATTAAGATTGAAAGAAAGAGTAAAAAAATTAAACGATGAAATTCTTTCTAGAAAACCTCAATCCCAAATTAGGCAATGAATAAAGCGAGTGATGATGAAACATTTCTCACGAACTGGAGATGGGAATGTTGAGAATGTTGAGAATGTAAAAATTTGAGAAAAAAAAAAAAGAAATGAAATGGTGAATAATACACCCACAAGAAACTTGATAAGTTCCTCCTAAAGAAGAAAAAAACCCAGTCTAAAATAATTCACATCTTAATTCTATTATAAAACATAATGGTAACCAAATTAAATTTGTAATATTGATGCACATGAACAAATAAATAGAATGATTAGGCCAAAACAGAGCTCAAGGAGTTCTTATCGTTGATATAGAACAGGATCAGCCCAGTCTTTATTGCTGTCTATGAGAAAATCTGGGGAGATGTAAATCAACAATGACTTGCCAAAAAACAAAGGCTAAACTTTTTGCTTCACTTTCTATCGAGTGGAAGCAAGGTGGATGAGTTACTTATCAGAACTCTCTCTTGCTAGAAGGTGATCAGAAATATCACACGAAAAAATTAGCCTCTAATCGTATTGAAAAATATAAATGGGGGCAGAGAGGAAGGAAGAATTTTATAAACATTAGATGATAATTCTAAGCAATGTAATAATTTATCAGTACAAAATCTTGAGCAGGTTTAATTGCTGAAATGTCAGGCAGGCACAGGCAAATAAGATTCTAAGATCAATTGGGCGGGAGAAGGCGATTGCACCTGGACAATCAAAGATGTGAATTTCCACTGCTTGTCCGATTGATCCTTGAACATTACAGCTTCAACTACCCCAGCTCCATGGGGTCCACGTATATGAAAAAACACCTGACAAATAGTTTGCAATATATAATCAACATCAGCTCTATACAAAATTCTTTGTTATTGGCTTCCAACGAAAATGGATTTTCCTTCGTATCTAACATAATGCATGGAAGAATCTTTGAAGAAAGTAAGATTGCCAAAAAAATAATTAGCAAATACTATGACAAGATGTTCAATTTTAATACAAAAATATATTCGCTAAAAAAATGCCCCACTAAGAAGTTAATTCTATATGAAAAGATCGGATAGGAAAGTGAATTCGTATTCACAATAATAAGAATTATATAGGAACAAAGTTTATCTTCAACCAACTCTTATCCCACAATTAGGACCTCGTCTTTCCCTCCTAAACAGGTAACAAGCATTTTTTCGACGGCTCGTTCGTTTTCTCTCATTGCGAGAGGCCTCTCTCACCCATCCAACGTACATTGACGGCATCATCATTCTCCTCAACAATGGCTACAGACAACAATGTTGTCTTTCTCCAACTCACATACGCTTAAATGGCATTGATGTTTCTCCTCCAGAAGTTTGCCCGTCTGTGAGCAAAAACTTCCTCTTCTTTCTTCACCCATCATCTATCACAAATCAATAGGCCTTAGAGCCTTTAAGCTGCCTGACCTCTTCTTCTTGACCCAGCAGACGAATAGAATTATTGACTTCAATCATTCTCTCCCTAATCTGGTTTAGAATGGGAGCCTTGACCCCATACATCGCCGCCTATTCGCTTTTGTGGTCAACACCATCCTGCTCCACCACAGAGCTCTAATTTGGAATGGTGCCCTTCTTGAATTCAAAGGACTAGTAGAAGCAGAAGTATTTGCAGATCGAGACAAAGAAAAATCATATTTTGGACAAGACGGCCAACCGGCTTGGCTTGGCTTGGCTCAAGACAGTTCAATTTGTGACTCCGAACCGAAAAGTCTACCCGAACGATTTACAAATCCATATATACATCCACCCTTCCAATGTATTCTCCCATCTTAATCTACTATGTAATCGACCATATATACATCCTACCCCTCTCTCTCACTTTTTAACTTCTCAACATACAATGAAAAGTTTTTGTTTCCTATGAAAATAAAATCTGCGATTTCTTTTTGAAAAAAAAAACATTTTCTAGAATTCCAAGATTATTCTAATTGCAATACTCAAAATAAAAAGAGTAATAGAGGAAAAAGGGCATCTTTTGCTCATTAGCGAAGGATTTGAACTAAATTTCTTGATGGTGGAAATAGGGTACTAATACATCTAACACTTTTAGTTTTAGTTTAGGAATACCTCTTGGGAAACAAATATTATTCGTTATTTCAGCCAGAAAGACTTTTAGTTTTATCACAATTTAAGAAATGTTTTACCTTTACGTGCTCTACACCATCTTCGTCGATCCATACCCGATTGTGTATACGTTGGCGAGCAGCCCGATTTTTAGATTCTTGCCCATAACCAGTTATAGGGGAACCAATTCTCACCCTAACCTGACAGGATAGCAAAACCAATTCAATAAAACATAAAAAGCTCAGAGAATAGCTTGAAGACTGGAATAAATATGTATAACTAATCGCTGAAATAAAAGACAGAAATTCAATTAAAAAGTGGGAGTTTATTTTAAACTGAAAAAAACCATAAGCGGGAAGGAGAAGGATAAGACATCCTTAAACTATCACATTCACTACCTAGCACCCCTCTCCGTACCTAGTTTTCAATTAACCCAATTCGCTATTTCATAATTAGCTTTTTTTTATAACCAGATAATCTGCACTTGTCTCAAAGTTCAAACCCAGAAGAAAAGTGATTTTAGGATTTTAAACTCGATACCCCAAGAGAGCACATCTTAGAGATCCCAAACAAATAATAGGTGGCCCCTTTGGGACTCCCGTTTCAAGATTAATGGAATAACATCACAATAATCTCATAGGGTGCAAGATATTGATATTGTTCAACCTGTAGAGATACAATCGTACATCTTATGAGAATTAATGGAATAAAAGTTCTGAAGGTACTCTCTAGAGATGAAAGTGCAAGAGGAGATTGATATTGATATTGATATTGTTCACCCTGTAGAGACACAATTTTACATCATATTTAAGGTGCAAGAGGGCTACAATGTGGTTCTAATTAGAACCTTATAGGAGTAAGATAGGAACACTCCTATCATTATTGAAGTAGGATAAGAAATGTCTAACCTTATTAAGAGTAGAATAAGAATGTTAGACTACAAATAAAAGAGATAATAGGATAAGAATATTAGACTACAAATAAAAGAGAGTAGATTGGCAAGCACAAATAAAAGTATTAAGATAGTGAGCTTCAATGATTTTTTTAGAATGGAGTTATCAATCAATGTAAATGAAACATACATTTGCTTGATTCCTAAGAAACAAGTTGCATGAACTGTGTATCGTCCCATAAGTCTGACTACCTGCCTAAACAAGATAATTGCTAGGGTGGTCTCAAAAAGATTAAAGAAGGCTCTCCTGAATATTACCACTAGAGTCCAATCTGCTTTAGTGGCTAATAGACAGATCCTTGATACGTCGTTGATTGCTAATAAACTTATAGATAAATGGAATCAAAAGAAGAGAAAAGGAATTGTATTAAAGCTCGTTGAGCCTATGTACGCCTTGCACTTTTTAAAACATTGTTCTCTTTGGTTAGTGCCTCTAAGCTTCTTGTCTTGCACAGTTAGCTTTCTCAGTTATTAAGTTTTCTTATATTCCTGAGTGTTCGAGCTAGCTTACGTGAATCACTACTATTTCATAGGACAATTGTCAAACCCTACAAAATTTGGTTGTCGAAAATCAGTAAGAAATTAATTCTTTGGTAGGTAATCATAGCCAACGTAGACTTGATCCTGTAGTCATTTGGCTTTTTGCAAACGTAAATAGCTACCTTGATTGTGTTCGTTTCATTTAGTATTTTTGTTCTCATGGACATGTTTGTAAATATTGATTTTGAATTTTGTAATCTTCAACAAGAAGCCATGAAACCAAAAAGGAAGGTATAAGTGTAACGCATACAAAAGACGAAAGGTCAAGGCTAATTTCACTAACCTGGCTGTCACCTTGAATCCTTTTAAGAGCCTTGTCAAAAATCTTATACCTAAGCAAAAGAATTCGTATGACTCTCTGATTAGAGAAAACCACAAGGTAATTTCAAGTCATGGTTCTAAGAAAAACTTCATTTTATTAATCTACTAGAAGTTGATTCTTTACTCTTTTGGTTGGAATATGAGCTCCTTGAAAACTGCATATCCAGCAGCTGCTGCAACTCCAAGTCCTGCAAGGATGATAAAACTGTAGGAAGCTCCCTCTGCAAATGTAACAGGCTTCTCTGGTATGTTATATGTGGGAGCATCAAATGGATCTTCCACAGTTGATATTGCCTTTTTTCCCTGGTAATAAGACCAAGGGAAGTTGAACTCATTGGCGATCAAAAGAAAGCAGGGTCTTCACCAAGCCAACACAAATAAATGAGAACACACAAGAAAATAAAAGCCTACCGGAAAAGCTAAGTTATGTCAGTTTTAATTTCCACACCAACGTTTAAATGAGAGATGGGTACATAAATTTCGATAACATGCAATTTATAAGATAAAAATAAACTAAATTTCGATAACATGCAATTAATAAGATAAAAATAAACTAAACCAATATTCTGTCTTGCAATATCCATTTTTATGGTGTTTCCTCCTTTATTCTATTGCTCCTCTATTGTTTTTTAACTCTCTTACTGGAATCTGACCTCTTATACTATATTAACACAAATAACATTAGATATAAATTTTCGACAAGCTTACATAAAATTACGTGACATATATTGAAGATATTTTAACTATCCCTACGTTCTTGCTTAACGAGATCTAAGATTTATTAGAGATGACCATTTTGTCTCAGTTGATAGAGTGTTTGGATAGTTGTCATCTTCATAATTATTTGAGGTTGCATAAATTTGAGGCACAAACACAACATCTAATCCAGTCCAAGTACATTCTACAGTTCTACTAAAATTCAGTAGTGGTTAAAGAAACTCAAATTGAACACAAACCTCAGATGGGGTTTGTCCACGTTGATCTGAAGATTTTGAAGACATAAATCTAGCAAAGCTCGGCATTCCAGCATTTCTATCACATCTACTGGTGACAGCAAATGGTGACAAATTGACAACAGGTGCCTTTACACCCTGCAATCTAGATAAAACAGCCATACCTACCAAAAAAGATAATAACATGTTAATTCGTAAGACCTTAACCATGATTGAGCACTTAATAATTCCTTGAAAACCTTATTGTCCTATATGAACCAGAATTGTATCATACGAAATAAGAAAGTAACCAGATCAGATGTGTTAAACCCATATTCCATGCATACAATGTGAAAAATTGAATAAATTGTTGATCACTCAAAGAAAATTTTGAGCAAGTTATACAAGTAAAAAACTCCTCGTTTTGCAAACACACCACTGCTGATGCAGCAAAAAGAAAGAAAAGTAATGGCAGAATAAACAAGTTCAAGAAATATAAATGCAACGAAAACCAACCATTAACTCCAAGAGCATCCTGCAAAGTCAACAAATAATGAAATCAGATATTCAATGAAATGCTACAAGAAAAGACAATTAAAAAATCAAACAAAGGCATAAAAGAGTCAGTACACCTTAGGTATCTGGCATGCGTACCCAACTGACTGTTTGGCAATGCTGGATTTTAGTGGACCAAGCAGCTGCATCAATAAGACCTCTTATTAAGACATCCAGAGAGTTCTTTGTACAAAACCTACTTCTATCATACAGAGTTTTTTTAATGATAACTTAAAAGGTTTAACATTTAGTTTATCATACTTCTTTCCAAAATGTTGGAGAACAATAGCTTAATTGGCATAAATGTGTTCCCCTAATCAAGAGATTATAAGTTCAAATATTGTTGTTGAACTAAAGAGAACATGAACTTTTCTTTTTCCAATAAACAAACAGGTTGAGAGCTTCCAAATATATAAGCTCCTCTAAGATTGATATAGGAGGGAATCGTCAAAATGTTTCGAACATGACTTCTGAAGAAAAGCAACAGAAGATATATTATCCCAAATACTTAAAAGTTTCTTATAGATGCTATGAACTCTCCTATTTTCTCTGAACAATCCTCCCAATAAGATAACTTCTATGGTGTTGGACGCAAAGATTTGAACTTTTTAACTGCATATGATCTCATTTGTAGACAAATCTCCAGGAAAAGATAGCCACAAGAACATCTTTGCATTTTTCTATTTGAAATGTAAGGACAGCCTTACCTTATTGGTTCAGTAGTAGGATATTTGTCTTTCCAAAGAGGCTTGGCAAGAACCATAGGAAGAGATAAAACAGCAGTGAGCTTTTCCTGCCATCATTTGTGTAGATAATAATATGCCACATAATTGATTTGACTAATAAGAGATAAATTATATATTGAAAATGTGATACATTATTATCCATACGAATGAAGTGGGAAGTATGAATAAAAATATCTTACTGGCATTTTCAAAGAGTTATGGATTGTGAATTTGTTTGTCAAATACTAAAACTCTGACCATATTGACATTGACGTCAAGATAAGATCACAATTGATATCAAAGGCCATGTTTGTGAGAAGCTTTTTATTGAGATTGATATATATGCTTAGCCGTGCAAATATAATTAGGCAAGATTTATTACAAACATTAAAATTAATGCATTAAAGTGATAACTAATAGTTTATTATTTTTGAATTATTAAAATTAAGCTTATAAAAACATGAAATTTCATTGTGCTGTTTACTTTTAGTACTCATGTTTCCAAAACCAAATCAAAATTTGAAACAAAAAATTTACTGGACGTTAATAAAATTTGATCAAGAATTCAAAATGTTTTAGTAGGAAATAAAAAACAATAATTATAAAGAAATTCTTGGAACACAAATGTAAATTTAAAAAAAAAAAAACAAGCAAAGACCTCATTTATAACGAAAAAAGCATTTGAATCGTCTCAGAGAATGGCGCAGTTGGTCGATGGCTTAAGTTATGATCTTTGCATTTTTCTATTTGAAATGTAAGGACAACTTACCTTATTGGTTCAGTAGTAGAATATTTGTCTTTCCAAAGAGGCTTGGCATGAACCATAGGGAGAGATAAAACTGCAGTGCCGACAAATAACAGGATTTCCTTGCTGTTATTCGAAATGAACACGGAGAGATTATATGCAGTTAAAAAGTTCAAAGCTTTGCGTCCAACACCACAAAAATTATCTTATTGGGAGGATTGTTCAGAGAAAATAGGAGAGTTCGTAGCAAAACCTACACCAAACCAGTTGTTAAACTGATTAACTTATACGTACTCCAAGTACGCAAATCAAATCAACATAAACCAGCAACATACAACCAGAACATAATCCGCAAATACTTCCAGCCAAAACTTGAAGTATTTATATGGATTAGAATATGTCCAACAAAAAATATAAAAAAGTCGTAAACCTAAGTAAATTTCTACGAGAATCAAACAAATTCCATTACCTTCAACACCAAAGCAGAAACCATAACAGATCTAATAAAAAGAAACTGCCACGAAATCACGAAATGAGAATCAAAAATCCGAGACGAACCTGCTTGTTGATCTCAACACCAATGGCGCGCTTGGTGACGTTCGATACGCGACCGGTGCGGCCATGGTAGAACTTGTGGGGGATACCGGCTTCGTTCACCTTGACGTCGACATAGTCGCCGATTTTGAAGGTTCTTAGGTATGTAGCGAGTGGAATATAACCCTTCTTCCTGAATGGCCTGGCGAACAGATCTCTGGTATGCGACCGAAGTACATGGCCGGCCGGCATCTTCTTCTCTTACCAGGATGAACTTCTTTTTCTCGCGCGAAACGAATGAACCCTATGTTTTTCGGATTCATGTACTGTGAAAGTTAGGGTTTTAGGTTATTTCTTTCTGTTAATGGGCCGAAATATAGTGGGCCGAAATAAAGTGGGCCGTTTTGACAAACGGGTTAATGTAAATTTTGGGCCTTCTAAGAAGGTTGATTTTTTTTTTTTTCTGAAAAGAACATAAATTACATAAACAAGATTAAATTGGCAGTATAAGAATTAACGATATGTTGTCTTTCTTCTAGGTCGGTAGAGCGAATGACAAAATCTCTTCCATCCAAATTCAAACATTGGTCGTTGGTCAATGAATCATCAGCTTCCACTGTCAATTTTCAAAAATCTATCTTCAAAGCCCATTTAATAGCTTCCCTAATGGCTGATGCTTCTCCAATTTCTACGTTGACCGGCGGTTCTAGCGGCCTAGCCATTGAGACCATAATCTCTTCGTGTTCATTTCGAATAACTGCTCCCATACTAAATTTTTGGCCTGCAAAATTAAAAGCAACATCAGTGTTCATTTTAAAGTTAGATCTGTCCGACGGTCTCCACTACAATTACATGACTTCTAATCATCGAACGCGCAATAATTTTGTTGAATTACGGTATATATTGATTGAATATTTCTTTTATACCTTGATTTTTATTCAGACTTTTATACCTTGTAAATTTCAATTAAATGTTACATTTAACTATTTGAGTTTATTGTCAAAGCGAGTATAGTTCAGCCGACATTAGTGATACTTTAGCATTTATTCAATTAATAGTTCGATTATGTGGTATACTTGTTTGTTATACTTACAAAAAAAATAATAACTATTTAAGATGTATTTGAAGTACTCAGTATGCAAACCGTTGAAGTGTGCGAAATTATAACTGATTTTTTTTTTCCTTTTTGTTTTAATAAACTTTAATTTATAATACAAATTTACAAATAACCAAGCCGTTTTTTTTTTAATTTGTTGGGTCTGACATATTTTTATATAGGTTTATATAATTATATACCATAAATAAAAGTATTGATATAGGTTTAGTTTGAGAGTTTTGAATAAATATATAAACTTTTATTCAAACAATGATTTGCATTTTGAAAAATAAAATTTTATAGTCAGTAAAAATTAGGTTAAATTATAAAAAAATATAATTTCAAAAAATAATAAACATATGCATAAATTGACACGATTCCAAAAAATCATTAGATGATTAAAGAAAATAATACGATATATGTATATTGTTAAATACAAATGATTGAACATACATATACATGGACACGTATGTAAATAAATTGACACGTACATTTAAATAGATCGGCAGTTATAGGAATTGACGAGATAAACATTAGTTGAGTTATTTTGAGGTATATAGGTTAAAATATAATTTTGATACCTACATTTTGATCTTGGTTTATTTTCGTCTCTATACTTTTTAATGTTTAATTTTAGTTATTTAACTTATAAATTTGTGCTATTTTGGTTCATAAACTTTAAATTCTGTCTAATTTTAGTTAATAAACTTTTAAATATTACACTTTCAAAATAAATTAAATTTTGTTTTTACTGATTTGTTTTTTAGTGTGGGCATTTTCTCTAACAAATTATATATTTCTATATACATTTTTAAAATATTTGTGTATTTTAGTTACTCATACTAAATTATTAATAGGGTTTAACTAATTTTAATAAATATTGACATCACATCGATCAATACTAAAATATACTTGCAAATATAGAGATCAAAATAAAATATAACTCGGAGTCTATAAACGAAATAAAATAAAATAAAATTAGACAAAGTTAATTAATTTTATTTAGATCGAGATAGCATACTCTTATATTTTGTTAAATAAACGATACCAATTCACTGGGGTGTTTGGATTTGAAAGACAAAAGACGAGGAAGAGAATGAACTGAATTTAATTGTTTGTTTTGTATACATCACAATTTTTTTTCAACTCCTCAACTTTTTATCGACTCCTCTATAACATCTCATCATATCTTAAATTAAAATTTATATCAAATTTTATTTAAAATAAATATATTTTCTACTAAAAAAAATCAATAAAATAAAAACAGTCACTTCTGATATCTAAAACATGAGTCTTCAAACAAGTACTTTATATCTCAAAATAACTTTAATTTCTCAATGTTTTTGTTGATGAAAGTGAATAAGTTCATTGGCAAGGCTGACTTGAATTATTTCACTATCCTATGCATATGATTCATTTAATCAATAAAGAAGATTCATGTAAATTAAGTCATTTTATTTCAAAATATAATTCACCTAACCAAAAGCACTAACTCAACAATAATTTGAGTAGATTCAATGATTAAGTGTTACGAGTTCAAATCCTCCAAACCTATCATCAAAAAAATCATATTGTACTAATTATGAAAAAAAAAAATGTAAACACTAACGATATTTGCAAATCGTCCCAAGTGACGGTGGAGTTTGTTGAAAGCTTGGTGTAAGAATTCACGTTTTCAAAAAATAAAACAAAAGACCTTACTTAACCCAAAATGCATAAATCAACATACAAAAATTACTTAACGGAACTCTCACAGCTTGCTCACGAAGACAGGACGATTGCGGTTGAGACGTGAACGTGGCGGCGTGGCTGCGGCTTTGCACTGCCTAAATCGCGATTGGACTGCCCAAATTTGATTGGCGCATGTGAGAGATGGGCGGCAACT
This sequence comes from Cyclanthera cordifolia, assembly GCA_037832605.1. NCBI lineage: Eukaryota > Viridiplantae > Streptophyta > Magnoliopsida > Cucurbitales > Cucurbitaceae > Cyclanthera > Cyclanthera cordifolia. The sequence continues at coordinate 10,769,415 of JBBMEG010000024.1, forward strand.
TTTATCGAGGTGTGTTGCCAAAGAAGGAGAATGAGGGTGAGAAAAAAACTTAATTTTTATTTAATAAATTTAGGGAAAATCAATTAAATGATTTGATAACTGACCAGATTTAATTGGAATGATTAATCTGATTTAATCTATAAATACCTATATTTAATTAATTTTATAACTCTTAATAAATCTCTCAAATAATAATTAATGAATTTTTTAACAACTACTCAATTTATTTTAGATTAATATTTTGATTTAAAGCTTGAAAATTCGGGTTCTTGCATAAATAAAAAAATAAAAATAATTGATGTATAGATTTGAATAGAAATGAATGGCTGTTTCAGATGCAAACATCAGCAAGGAAAATAAAACAAACAGAAGCAGGTGCAGAAGAATAAATACAAGCACATTCCGCCAACTGAAACAAAAATAAATATTAAATCAATTATATAACAGAAATTCCAAGAACTGCTACTAAAAAACATTCTGGACTACCCTTAATAATGCACCAAAAATATTAAAAAAAGAAAAAACAACAATAAAAAAAAATTAAAATAAACATTATTTTACATTTTCCTCTCCTTTGGATGGCAATTGGCAACAGGAGAATTATTATTCTGAAGCAGCCTAAAGAATTGTGGTTTTTCTTTACAAGAAGTAAATTACAAAACTGTGAAAGTAAAAAATTAAATGAAAAAACAAAAGAAATGGAACAAAGAGTTGTTTTTTTGTTGTTGTTAAGAATTGCTAAGAACTGGGACTCTCTCTGTTTGTACAACTCCCAGTTCTCTTGTCCTTCCAAATTTATCAGCCTCTCTTGCTATTTGGATGTCACATGGACTGTAATATTGATATAAATATTTCACCACGATACGAGGAAGTAAAGCAATTACGACGATAGATAATAAACATAGCCAAGAAGAAGCCGTGGCCGCCATATGATATATCGACCTGCCATAGATAAGTTGGTAATTTAACAATACGCAAATCACAAAATACTACGAAATAGGATTCTATCACGTACCAGTAACCCGGAAGCGACAATATTGAATCGAGAACGACGACACAAACGAAAGTTGCGAGAGTGGATCCCCAAATAACAGCATGGGTGATGGAGTACCAACGAAACACATCCATTGCCAAGTGCAAGTTGACGACGATGACCGAGGCGAGCAGCCAGAGATCTCCGAGGCCTGAAACGTCAACTGTGGTAGCCCAGAATGCAAACTGGGGAATGAAGAAAATAGCAATGCTTTGCCACACAGTGTCAATCATTGTTAACCAAAACAATCTAGAGTTGTAGCTCTCTTGTCTGTGACCAGCCCCATAGAGCTGAGGGTAACGAAGAAGAGTCCTTCTCCCCAAGTCCTTGTCGAGAATTCCGACAACAATTGTGGGCAAACAAGTATAGATTATCGAGTAGAGGACACTGCTCCATTGGTTGATCGCCGTCGTCAACGAGTAACCGGTAAAGAGCACATACCTACGGAAAAAAACACATGATAATATCAGGGCTTTGTGATGATATATGTAAGGGTACATTACAAATTTAGTCCCTATGATTTCATTTATGGTTTAAAAATATAGACTTTACTCCCCATAATTTGGAGAAGTACAGAATTTAGTCTTTATGGTCCTTTGGTTTGATAAAACCTAAAAATAGTTAATGTTATTCGTAAATCGTAGACAAATTAAGTACATAAATGTGATGTATGAATTATGTGTTTTTTTTGTCCAATTAATTACTTATCTCACACTCTCATCATTGAACACAAAAACAACTAACTTCTACGTATTTTATTAACCAACAATTACGAACGACGAACTATTTTTTAGATTTTATCAAACTTTAGGGGCTAAATTCAAATTTTTCAAACCATAGGGATTAAAATGTAAATTTTTTAAAACCATAAAGATTTAATTCTAGATTTATAAGCTATAGGATTAAACTTTAACTTTCTTCGAACCACATAGACTAAATTTATAATTTACCTGTATAATAAGTTGCTAAAGTATTAAGAAGCATGTAGGTTTTGGTTTCATTATTTACATAACTTTCTGTAATCTAGACAGACGTTACTCACCAAAATAAAACAAGCACAAATACTGCATTTCTGTAAAAGTTGTACAGGATCATGTAGCTCATTCGCTGG
>JBBMEG010000024.1:10788115-10808931 GCA_037832605.1 Cyclanthera cordifolia
TGACCATTTTTCGGCATAAACAACAACAAATATATATATATATATATATATATATATATATATATATATATTTATTTATTTATTTATTTATTTATTTATTAAAAATCTATTTTAAAACCTCAAATTTAGTCCCTACCGTTTATTGTTGTACAATATTCCGTGAAAAATGGACAAAAAGTTATAAAACAATATATCAAGATTTTCTATTTCTTTTAAACTAATTATTATATATTTATTTTCTTTTATATTTTTCTCCCTCAAATTTAGTCTCTCTATTATATCACACAAAGAAGATGATGAACAGTGGAGTTAAAGAGAGCAAAAAAAAAAAAAAAAAAAAAAATAGTTAAAAGGAAAGAGAAAATAGTGATATATTGTTTTATAACTTTTCATCCATTTTTCACGAATATTGTACAACAATAAACGGTAAGGACTAAATTTGAGGTTTAATAAAAGTTGGAAGACTAAATAAAACTTTTTAAAGTTGAAGGGCCAAAATAGAACTTAACCAAAATTAAGGGACAAAAATGATATTTTAACAGGAAGAAATTTGAACATTTAACGTTTGATCTATTAGAATAAAATTGCAATGAAAAATATACTTGTGTAATTTTTAACTATTGTCCTAATTGAAAAGCCTTAAGATAGAATTTATATGATTTTATTCATCTTTTACACTTTAGATATCATTCCATTTAACATCTTCAAGAAAAGATAATGTTTTCCATGAAATTGACAAAGTTACATTAAGTAGTTCCTTACAAAATTAGCCTAAAATAACAATAAACAGTTATTTAAACTTGTACATTAAGTTGTTTTTCACATAATGATCTACTTTCCTTTTAATTGCTATGTGCTGCAAAACTTTAGAACCATACAAGCTTTTGTCTATCAAGAAATACTCACTCATTTTCTTACTACTCTGAAAAACAACGAAAAAGGTCGATAAAATCCTAGCATTAATCAATAATTTCTCCTTCCTCCTCCTCGAGTACCTGTAAGCCATCTCTTTTGAACTTCTCATTGTTGTCGTTGTCATCGTCCTCATTTTCGTTATCGTTGTCAATGTCATCACTATCGATTTTCTCTACCATTATATTTTTGGTCTCTTGTCGATCGAAACTATCGGTAGCCGTAGACGGAGATTTCTCATCAACCACATTTATCTCACTTGCATTCTCCTTCACCGTGACTAAAGGAAACTTCAAGGGTTGATGATTGGGCCATTCTTTGAAGAAATTATTCATCACTATGAATCTCAAAGCTTGTAACAATTGGCTTTTGTCTCTCTTCACATCTGCTTTCAAGAGCTTCTGCAATAATGTTGGCTCTCTCTTGTTTGATGGCGTAGTGTTTGACAAATGCTTCTCGGATTTTCCCTTCTTTCTCGGACGATTCCTTTTCTCGTGTCTTCCTCTCTTGTTGAACCTGTTTCGAGAATTTTCTTTCCCGGCTGAGGCTCCTCCAGCTTCCTCTCCTGTTGATAGATCTCCACGTCGTTTCCGATTGTCGTATTTCTCGGAATATGAGAGATACTCTGGTGGGATTTCTGCTACTTCAACTCCTAATTCAGCCTGCTTTGCTAAAACCTCTTTGAGTTCCTGAAAACATTTTTTCACTCTACTTAGTACTTAATATTCAGTCCTCCCTTTATAAGAATCTTTTTTTGAATATCAGTTTCTCTACTTGGTTGTTTTCATACATAATTATTTTTTTTGAGGAAAGTTAAACTGATTCTTAACCAGGATGGCCACAAATAACATCCCTGATTTGACACTACTGAAAGCAAAACCTTTACAACTTAAAAACTTTTTTTTTTGAGATTACAACAATTGGGGCGGGGGATTTGAACCTGTGACCTCATGGTCTTGGGCGTACACTAATCCTGTTGATCTATTGCTCTTGTTGGCTTATAACTTAGAAACTATAGTTAGCACCAATGTGATAAATTGACCCGTTCGTTCCTTTTCACCTACTTTCTTGCTAACATTCAATAGATACGAGAAGGCTCCTACTATTTTACGAAATGTAGAATGTCATGTCAAAAAGGAGTCTAATTTGTTATTTATTAAACTAGATGAGCATATATATAGCCACCATGAGAATCATTTTTTAATTTTTTGATTGGCCCCTCTTCTGTAACCCTCTCGTTCTAAAATTAGAAATTGTGCCAATAAAAGCAACCGGGATGACTGTTTGCTCAAGATGTCATGAATTCAAACCCCGACCCTATAGTTGTTGAACTCAAAATTAGAAACTGTGTATAACTCAAAACACTATTTCTTAAACAAAAGCCAGAATCTAAGTTCTAAACATATTTATATATTTAATGAATAATAGTGCCACCTCCCTGCACTGGGTGTTTGGATGAATATATGTGGAGTGATTATTTTGATTGATTATAAATGAGGGGTCATTTTGAGTGATTTCAAAGAAGAAATTGTAATAATAGCTCGTTTGAATGAGATGTTTAAAGAGTGACTATAAAAGCTCGTTTTTAATAGCTCCATAAAAGAGCTAAAGAGACAGCCCCTAAAAGAGAGAAAGAGAAATGACAAAAAGGAAAGAGGGCGAGATATGTACTTGTCGCAAAAGCTCAGCCTCCTTATCAACCGAGGTGCAGTTAGTTTGCTTTTCAGTGAGTTTCTGGAGAAAAGTAATTATCAGCACATGGACAACTTGATTAAACATAAGATGGGACACACTCTTAACCATAACTTGCTAAGGGATAGGGAAGTTGAACCTTTTGTAAGTTGGTTGATGATGGATAATTCTTCCGGCGTGCTTCACGCCATTGCCTGATTTCTTGCTCCGAATAGTCGAGAGAGAGAGATCTTGAGAAAACACAGACTAAATATGAGACGGGGAGCTACAAAAGATCACTTCACTTAACATGAACAAAGTGTTTTTTTTTAAATAGAAGAACGAAGTGTTACTTTCAGAAACCAATATCAAAACAAGCAATCTTCTTATTTGACCACAGTTCATTACTTTCCAACTGAATCATTAACAGTTTGTGATTGTTCAGAATCCACTTTAAACATTGATGGAACAACGTAAGCTAATCAAATAAAAGTTAATATGATCTTGAACATATAAACAGCTACATAAAATGGTCAACGTAAGAGATGCTAGTAAAGCTACAATAGAAGATAAGCAAAAAATGAGGATATACAATATGAAAACTTTACCTGAAGAAAAATTTAGGGCTGTTTTATAACCCTTTTTTTTTTGAAAATTAAGTCTACAACAACCATTCCAAATATGGTTTTCCTAGATATCTACATTTTACTCATGTCTTTAAAAAACCAAACAAAATTTGAAAATTAGAAAAGTAGCTTTTGAAAACTTGTTTTGGTTTTAGGAATTAGATTAGGATTTAAATACTTCCTAGAGAAGATGAAACACTTTGTAGAGAATTTGAGAGAAAACAAGTTTAAATTTCTAAAACCAAGAACAAAAAAAATCAAATAACCGTTATCAAACGAGTTCTTAATGTAATATTGATGCAAGAACAAGAAAGTATCACCTCTTCTGGTCTTTCACTTGATCTGTGGAGCCAGTGGAGCCAGTGCCGCCAAATTTGTTGTTCCTCCTATCATTGTGAAAACCTGTTTACACTCTATTAATCATATTTAGTAAGCGACAAAAGAAACAAATCAAGACAGACAGAAAATTCAATTGGCATCCTCATCATCTGGTTTCGGCCTAAAGTAGAACTTAAAAGTAAAGTTAATGGCATATTTGAGTGCAAAAGAAAAAAAAAAAAGCATTAATTATGTATGATTGACTATGAACCTATGTTTGATCCCAAGTATGGTTCCAAATCAAAATAAAATTTTGAGCAGCCCTCACTCCAGACACATACTTCATGTTTGCGGAAGATTAAACAAAGGGATTTTTTATTGAAAAAATAGGTTAAATAGACCACGGTAATTCAACTAAATTCACAGAAAAGCTCAAGGGCCAATTAAGCACCAAATACTACATACATGGTTTAAAGCCAGTACTTTCTTGCGAAATATGCAGGCCTCATCATCAGATTTAATATGTGAAATGAAGCCATTAAGCATGAAGGTAATAACCTAAAAGAAAGTAATTCCGACGTGATTCCAAACTTTTATAGAATTAAACCTTGCAACAGTCTCCATGTTAAAACCACAAACCTTTTCCTTTCTGTCTGCCAGCAAACCCAAACTTATTCTTCTCATTTCTCATATGCTGAGTTTGATTCTTCTGAAACCTACATCAAACGAGTGGGTTGAAAAAACCAGGCCCTCAAATTCAACTTTTTTTAAGTTATTAACAGGAAAAAAAAAGAAAATATAGCATACCCTTGATTTGAGTTCTTTGAGATGTTTCTGTGAGCTAAATTATTCGAGAATGAATTTGGTCCATTTCCACCATCATTTATCAAAGAATTTCCCTGTAATAGTCAATAATAAGACAATTGTCACAGAATTTTTTTAACCCTTGCCAAGTAATACTTCAAAGATTTAACAATTTCTAGAACACTTCACCCTAACTCCTTCCCCCAATCATTCAGCACAACTAAATTATTCTTCCTAGTATCCCTCTCCAAAGGAAACACATTGACATTTTGTAGTGCTATCACGACTCACGAGTTCATGTAAATATTAGACTAATCCATCTCTTAAACTTGTTTTTGAGTTCAAGATCAAAGGAATACGAGCCAAAGACCTTTCAGTCGAAGATATAATACCATGTACAGTGAAGCTATACTCAAGTTCATAACTATCTCTTAAACTATTCTCTTACCATCTTTCATGTTCCCTTAAGATGAGACATTTTTCATATTCAATCAAATACACATGAACATAAATTAAAGTTTAGCATTGTTGTATACGATGATGAACTAGAACTAGACATATTCTGATCAAATTTACAGCCTAAAATGCAACAAGAACCTGTGGCCCAACGAAAGCAGGTGGCTGCAGGTTCCTAGCTTGTGGTGGTTGAGTCGAAGAGTTAAAGGGCACAGTCGAATTCCCTTGCAACGGTTGACCCGAACCCGGCAACTGATTTGATCCAGCACCACCCATTGCTTGTGGCATGAAGTTCTGAGGATTCTGGTTAACAGGAAGCATTGGCTGATTAACACCAAAAGGCTGAAAGGCCATTGGAACAGCTTGATTAGGACCCACATATGAATTATGAGGAGGAACTTGAGGCATATTCAACATCTGTCCAGGAATGACATGTTGATTCATATTTTGAAACGGCAAACAAAACTGCCCATTAGACAAACCCATATTCTGATTCAATTGCTGAACCAAATGCGGCATGTTCTGTCCAAAAAACTGCGCTAGAGGCAAACACGAGTTCATCATATTCATCTGATTCACACCCGGTCCCGAATTGAACTGCCCCTGAGCCTGAAAATTACCAGCAGGATTAGGAAACCCCATATGACCCGGAGGAACGAAAGGGGAAGCAGCAAGAGGGTTATTATGCATCGCCATGATAGGGTTCTGCAAGTTCATCATCAATCCCGGCTGAAACATGGGGGGCGCCATGTTGGGAACGGCGTTTCCATGGATATTGTTCATCTGTGGCTGAATTTGGATGGGATTGTGAATTCCATTGACGGAATTAGCGAGAGATGAATTGGGTACCTGTCGATAGAGAACATGAAGAAATTAAAGCGAATTCAGAAGAGAGATTGAGCAAATAAGAGTCGATTTAGAAGAAATTACCTGTTGCGAAGAAGAATCGGAAGGAGGAGGAGGACGAAGCATCTTCACAGCATCAAAATTTGGAATTCTGAAGAGTTTTCGATTTGGGGAAGAAGGATTCAGACGAGTGAGTTCATGAGTGGGAGGGAGGTTTATAGGGTTTAAGGTCAGTTCAATATTCAACTTGGTCAACCGAAAGACGGTCAACGTTTTAATTGGATTTTACTTTCCGATTTTTTTTTTTCTTTTTTTAATCTTTTATTAAACAGTAAACAGATGTATTTTTGGTAAGAACAGAGATAATTCTTCACTCATGAATTTGATAACTTTGTATTAATTTTCAACCTAACTTTTAATTCTATCCAATTAAATCAAAAACTTACTTTAAAATGTGTCTGTTATGTATAGTTTTCGCATATGGTCAAATCAGGAGAATTTATTGAACAAAAAATTTCGGGTCGGTCGATGAGTATACAAAAGAATCGATAACGTGACAAGTTAGACTACCTAACACAAATTTTAAGGATTGGGTAAAGTTTTTTTTTTGGGATTGGGGTTGGGTTGAAGCCAAACCACCTTAAATTTTTTTTTTATGCGGATCATGTGGGTTGACGTGAATTTAGCTTGGTTTAACGATATCGAACCGAACGTAGCTGATATATATTAAATAATACAATATATTACCAATAATGCTTCATGGTGTGATATGGTCATTGATCTAGACTACTTAGAACTTATTCCAAGTTCAAGATGAACCATTTATTATTTATGTAAGAAGCACAATGCTATGATGATGAAATTAATCTGTTGGCAGTTTCGTCCCCCTAAACTTGTCTTGGTAAGCTTTGGCGCCATAAATCATGGATTTGTGAAAGATAAGATAAACATTGTTAGAATTTTTATTGGTCACAATAGGTAGGCTACGCCGACAAAGTAGTTCTGTTGCGATTGGGCATTTGCGCTAATGAAAGAATTTTCATCGACTTGTAGGTTATCGGCGACATAACTCATGTTCGTCACCTTATAGATCTATATCGAAAGAACTCTTCAATATGTATAGCTTTTTATTAAAAAAAAATGTTTATTTGATGTTTGATAGGATGTTGAAAAGAAGTTGATGAAATGTTGAGAATGAGTTGAGGAGAGGTTGTGATATATTAAAAACAAACGAAGAGTTGAAACTCCTCTTCCTCTCCTCCTAATCCAATCACGCCAAATATAGACAAATTTAAAGTATACTTGCATCTATAGATCATTAATACATTTTAATCCTGAAATATTGTATTACAAGAAAGAAAGTTTACAAAATTCATTCATACAATGACTATACTATGCTCATTTTTTTTAAAAGCAACCATATTTGTAATTATTTTCTAGATTTGATTAATTTCGTAAGTTTTCCTAATTTAAAAAGCGTACTTTACTTTAGAACACTTCTTTTTTATAGTCATGATCTCAAATCCAGGGTTAGACAATCGTCGAAATGCGCATAACTTAACCGACATCTTATACTAAAACCCTCAAGATTAGAAGTTCAATCTCATGTCCCACATATATTCTTATATATATATATATCATGTGACTTTACCTATGATCATGCCTATGATTTTAAAAGAATGAAATAGAATAAATGAAGGAAAACAAAAGCATTTGTTTGGCATCACAAGGCATTGCAAATTGGGTGGAAGAGATCACAAAAGAAAGAAGAGAGAATCATGAGCCACACAAAATGGAAAAAAGTGAAGCGTATGGGCATTCAATCACTCTCTTTTTTTAAACCCTAATTTAGCTACTTTTCTATTATTTTTTCTCCTTTTGTCCTCTCTTTTCATCTTGTTCTACCCTAATTTTGGTTTCAACATCATTCCATGCTAAAAATATTAGCCTTTCATTCTCTCTTTTATAATCTATTATTTGTGTTCTTTTTAAGTACTTTTTCTTGGTTTTTTTAAAGTTCAATTTAAAGGTATCTTAGTTCAAATTCATAACCACCAGAGATGTACGTGGTACATTGGGTTGGGTTGAGGCTCATTTTTTACACCGATTTAAATTTTCGAATTAATCATTCATTTATCCAACCTTATATGCTATGGTAGCTCAACTCTAACTCGTGTTGGACGGGAGTGAATGGACTTTTTTTATTATTATTATTAAATAATTGTTATTTAATTTTTATTTTTAAATAAAACAACATAATAACTACTCATTTAAATTTATTTTAAAAATAGTTTTGGAGAAAAATCCAAAACAATAATGCAATCAAATTAAAAGAGTGTATATATATGCATATATAATTACATTAATTTTTTTAAAAAATAAAAAATAAATTTGAGCTAACCCCATTAAACTCAAACTAAGTTTAGGTTTACGCATAAATCAACTCAATTCATGATAGTTTTATTTATTTGAACTCAATTTAATTTTTTTTGATAATAATACTCAAGTCATCAAACTAGGTTAGGTTGATTGGATTTAGAAATTTTTTAAGGCTAAATTATCAAATATATCCCTAAACTTCAAGATTTTTTTGTCAACATTGCCTATCAACTTCGAAAAGTTTCAAATTTTACCCAATGTTTCACAAATATCTCTATCGTTAAACTTGGAAGAAAATTATTAAAATTTGGTTAAAAAAAATGCTCCTAAACTTTAAAAATTTTTAAAAATACCATTTGATTATAAAAATTTATAAACTATATATGTATATAGTTAATTTTTTCATAAAAAATGTTAAAAGATTTGTTTCAAATACTTATTATATTTAGTTGTAGTTTTTTTTTTTTTATCTTTGTACTTCACGTGTCAATATCAGTTATTTAATTAATTGAATAGTTAGCCCGATGTTATTAGATACATATAAAACAGAGGTGTACCTGAGGTTGAGCTAAGGAGATTTTTTATCGATCCAAATTTCAAGTTGGTGAATTTCTCAACCAGTCCACCCCTATACGTTTAAGTATTAAATTTAGTTGGGTTAGTTCGAGTTGTTATATTATTTTAACACTTCTAATAGAAAATAAGTGAACGTTAGCTTAAACTAACTAATATTTTTCGACTAGTTGTATTATTAATTATATAATGTGCTTTAAATTTTAACGTTATATTAGCAATTAATAAGAAATTTAAATGTTTAAATAAAATCACAATATTATAAATAAACTCTAATTTAAATTAATTTCGATGCAATATTTTTGTGATTAACCGGCTAATTGAAACTGTCTTGCAAAGGCAAAAATCTATGATATTTCATGAGTTTTTTATTTTAAGCATTTTCAAAGATGAGAAACACGAAATATGCTCGTCTCACGTCTCAATTGATGGGTCACCATTCAGAGCAATGTTGATGATAGGTTAAATAAAAAAATAAAAAATCATAATTTGAAAGGTGATTAAGAATTAATTTATTATTCATCTATAGAATTTAACATTAAATTTAAACCTTTAGAATTAAATTATTTAAATAATTCAAGTTACTGATCTCATCGAATAAATCTATACGTAAGCCTATCTATTTTCAAATTCATTCCAATAATGGTTGAATTATATAAATGTTGAGAAATTTAACCCAATTTCTCTCAAATTTAAAACTAAGTCAAATGAGATAAATAAAACAAATAAATAAGAAAAATGAAGAAGAGAGAACCACACACGTTTTGGATGGTTAGAAAACTAGTCCTATTCTCCGCCATATAAATTCAAGTTTGATATTCAAAAAGCTGGTTATATTCTCTAGTTCAAAGATTTCTTTTTTCTTATAAAATTAACAGCAACTTTCTTATCGCCTGCTACTGCCCAACCTAGCTATTGTATTAATTCTTCTAACCCTCTAATTCCTTATTAGTTCGGTTACTTGCCCGGGCCGGGCTGTACCCCACCAGTAATGAATGATCGTTGTGAAACACTTTACAAAATCTCACACTTTCAATTCAAAATCATTAATCAAACTTTACCGAAAATAAATACAATTTAACCTATCATAAAAAGTGTATTCACAATTAACAATAAAAAAAAATCATCATAACAATAATTTAGTTTCTTTTTATATTTGATTACTTGTTATGAATTTTTAACTTTTTTTTGTTTAGTTGATCAAATTTTGACTGAAAAATTTCGGCTTAATCATTTGAATATGATGGTGTCCGAAGAATTTTTTATTATATATATTTTCAAAATCAAAATTCAAATAATTAACCTTAATTATACATTTATCACACCTATCAAATTTACCTAAATAATATATCTGACAATTCATTAGTCAGTGTCAGTTTTCATTAAACCAATTAATTTTAAAAAATTGAACCTATCGAATAATTTTTGCAAATACATTTAAATTTAAGTTAATTTTGAAATAACTTAATAAAAAATCTAATTAATTATATGAAAAATACTAATATTATATAAAAGAAAATTTTAACTAACCAACTAACCCGACTCAATTGATATTAATTAATGGCTACATTTACCATTTTTTTTTTAAAAAAATTCAATATTTATAATTATTTTTTAAATGTGAGTAGTTTTTTTTTGTAATAATAATATTTTAATCACTAGTTTTCTTTAGAATTTTATTAATGATAATAATAATATTTTAAGTCCATTGATAATGAATATACGATAAAAATTCTATTTTGATTTTTGAATTTTAAATTTTGATTTATTTTAGTGTCTAAATTTTTAAAACATGACACTTGTTTGTTCAATTTCGATCTTGAACTTTCAAACATGTAGTTTAAGTCCTTCAATTAAAAAAAAAAAGAAAAAATCTATAACTGTTTTTTACGATAAATTCAAAATTAATACTAAATAAATTTATTTAATAACATTAATAATTTTAATATAAATAAAAAAAATGAAATCATATTTATAAAATTTATTAAAACCTATGATAATTTAGTTTATTAAAATACATATATATCAAAATAAAACATTTGAAAAAGCGAAGATGCAACTTAATATTAAAATTGGATTTTTGAAATTTGTTAAATTATTTTAGTAAAAATAAAGTTTTATAAATTATGTTTTGTTGTATAATAGATATTATGGGTGAATTTTAAATACAATTAATTAATTATTTAATAAATTTCTAAAATTTATTTTTAATTTTAAGTTTTTTATCTAATACATTTTTAATATATTATTCATTTATCAAATTTTAAATAGTTTTTGTGAATTGATTTAAGTTTTTTGGAGACATTGATTTGAGGAAATTTATAATAGATTTAAAAAAAATAATAAGGTATATTTTTAGTTTTTTTTTTCGTTTTATTTTATAATTTTTTTAATATCAATTTACCTTTTTAAATATTTATATTTAAAATTCGAAATTTTAAATTTTTTTTAATTTCATATTATTTTTTTTATATGAATTACATTTGATACGTTTTGCAAATATAAATATTTGTATTAAATAAAGTATTATTCTCATGGTAAATAAAATTTATAAATTTCAACGTTTTCTTAATTTAATATATTTACTTAATATTAAATATTGTATAGTTATAATTCTAAATACAATATGTTATTATGAAGGTTAATATTAGTTTAGTGTATTTATTTGATATTATATATATTCATATTATTTGGATGGGAATTTATGTACTTTAACATTATTTTAATGTATTTATAATTATTAAATATAATATTACTTAAATTGTTTTTTTAGTACAGGTTGGAGGGTGAAACATAGGATATTCAAATTGATAATACTTATAAATCTCTAATATCAGATTAACTATGCTGGCCTTAGATTATATTTTTATCATTTACCTAAAATTGTCTAAATTTATTTATAACATAAAATTGGTGTATAATGTCATTTATTCATTCACTAAGATTTAAGTATTTATTATATTATCTTTTTTAATCAATTTTACTAGATTAATTTTTAAAATATTAAAAATATTTAATATATATTGTTTTATAAAAAAAAAAAAAATAAGTCAATTTTTTAAAATGTGTATATTTGTGTTTTTTTATATTCATTATATTTACTAACTTTTAATTATTAGACAATTTAATTATTAAAAAAAAAATTATGTACGCTAAAATTTTTAAAAAGAATTAAAGAAATATCACCTCTAACACATTTTTTAAAACAATTGAGGTAAACCCAAAATTTTTATGATCTCATTTCTATTATTTTTCTTTCCATTTATTACTCTTGATCGTGTTCATTCAATTCAAATAATAGCTCAATCAATTTGATGATCGATTAAATCATTGATAACTTTCGATAATAATTTAAATAATATACTCCATTCAACTGCTAGCTGATAACATTCAATCAGTTAGCTGGTAGTCTTAAATCACAATAATGTACAGTAATTTTCAATCAACCATCATAGCTATAACAACCACTACAACTTGTGGTGGCTGCCAGCAGAGAACAACTAGGGTGTTATCTGGTTAAAAAGTTATCATCTTTATAACCACGTATCCAGTTGGGATAGAATTGAGTTTCATTATTGTTGATAAAAAATAGAAATTTTCTGATTAGTCTTTCATGGTTTAGATGAATAGAACAAAGGGCAAAATTGAAAAAAAAAAAACTAGATTAGTTTGGTTTATTGAACTTTTTAGACAGTTGAATGAAAGGTAAAATGGTACATTTAACAAAAAAAACTTCTTGATCTCATATTTGAATGGGAGGGCAAAAGTGTAAATTCATAGAAGACAAAATCAAAATATTTAAATGTGATATTTTTGAAACAAAATAATATATAATTATATATGATGAAAAGGACCGAGAAACTAATCAATATGAATGGAAATTAGTCACGCCTAGTAAATTAATCTAAGCTTCCAAATATGGTAATATTCTCTTGGAAATCTAAATATATAATCAAAGGAAAGTAAAAAAGTTTGAAAAAAAAAAAAAAAAATTTCAGTAAAGAGAAGAGAAGATTGAAGAAGGGAAGAAAAAATGGAAATGTATGAAACTTGTTCTTCTTTTCTCCCTGCCTAATTTTGCTCTTCTTCTATTTCCATCTCCCTCAAGAACTTCATTTTCTCTCTCCAATTTTGATTATCTTTCTACTCTCCCTCTTCCTATCACTCTCTTTTTTTTCGTGGGGTTTTCGTTTCTTGTGGATCTCTGGGATTATCCCAGATGTATTGCATAATCTATGCCAGAATCTTCTTCATCCTCTTTCACAAATTGCGGTCAGCATCTCTTGAGGATTTATAAATATTTGTTGTTGAATTGTTTGTTGTGTTTTTTGTTTTTTTGGGTTTCGTTTGGATGGTATTTTGATCGAGCTAGGGTTTAGATTTGCGCAGTGATGATTATGCGATATGATTATCTGTTTTCCCTTTTTGATCAGTGATTCTTTTTCAGATGATTTTGGTCAAATGGAGTTTATGTTCTCTGTTCAGTGATTTCGCTAGCTGGTTTTGATTTTAATTTTTTTTTCTCCCTTTTGGATCGAGCCTCTGTTTCAGACCTTCCATTGTCGATAATTGCTCTGTTGGTTGCTCAATTCGGTACCTCGAGTGAGCTTTTGATTTCTGGTTCGATCGTTTTTATGTGCTTTTTTATGGTCGGCGATTTCAAGTCTGCTTATTTAGGAATCTGTTCTGCAGCGGAAGTTCGATTCAGCTATGCTGATTCTCTTTGCGTTCTTTGATTGACATGGATTGTTATGGATTTAGGTCGCGTTATTGGGAAATTTTAATCGTTCTGTTTGATTTTAATGTTATAGGAAGGATATGTATTTAGCAGGCTGCCGTTTACTTTTCAGCGTTGATTATGCTGAATTTGTTGCTACAATTGCTGCCTTCTTTTGTAATTAATGAGTCAATTACTTGAAGTTTTGTTCTCTGAGTTAACAGACTTTAAGAATTTATGACGAGTAATTCTTTTAGGTTAGGGTAATAGATTAGCTTCACTATTGATTAATTGCTTTGTTCATGCCAACAATAGCATATCCTGATGTATAACCGTGTAATCAACAGGCTACATGTTCAAATCCCATCATAAATATTGTTGAATTGAAAAAATTTATTCATTTGTTCATTTATTTTCTTCCAGATGGAGTAAGAAAAATCAATTGGATTTGGAAATTTCTTCTCTTACCTTATTCTTTTAATAGAATGGGGAGATCTGTGCTTTTTCGATCATTTATGAAGAGTTAATTATTTATTCCAGTTCTAATTTGGTAAAAATGTATACTTGAACATAAGTTCACCTTCCATTGCTTTCTATCTTCATTGAATTTTCTTGGTGACGTGTGAACTATTTCTGCTTCTTTCTATTTTTCTACTCATTTTTTATTAAAACGCTATTATGAATTTTCTTTTGTTTGTTTAAGTCTGTACTCTCTCGCTTTCTCTTAACATTCCCTGGTTTCATTAAAATATTTGTTTGAAGGGACCTTGTTTGATTGCAAACTAAGAGATGCAGCATACGAAAAATGGATGTGAAGACAAAATACCTTCAAAAGACGAAATATTATCACCATTGGAAGATGAAGATAGTGGAGGGAATGCTTGTGGTGGTTATCTTAAGAAAGGTCCGTGGACGTCCGATGAAGATAAAATATTGATGGAATATGTAAAAGAACATGGGGAGGGAAATTGGAATGCTGTTCAGAAGCATTCTGGACTTTCTCGTTGTGGGAAGAGCTGTCGATTGCGATGGGCCAATCATCTCAGACCAAACTTGAAAAAAGGGTCGTTTACGGCAGAAGAAGAGAATTTGATAATTGAACTGCATGCTAGAATGGGAAACAAATGGGCACGCATGGCAGCTTATGTATGTACACTATCTCCTTTCCATTTTCTAAATTTGTTTGATTTGCTACTTCGGACTTGGGTTTCCTTGCTCTTTCCTGGATAAAACAGCATTTGGAGAATTGAAATTTATATGGAACTCAGTTCATTTGTAGATTATAGTATTAAAAAAAAGCTTGTTTTTGGTGGATTTTCAAAACCCTTTCTCTCCCTAAAAATCTCTCGACCTTAAACCAAACCTTAACTGCTCCCCCTCCTTCCTATTGTGCCGCTTATCATCGGTGGTGGAGGAACTCTTTTGAACACCTTCAGTTCTCGACCTCACTCCAGGGCTCTGTCTTTTGCCTCTTAGAGCGCATTAACACGCTTTCAAACTTCCTCCCTCATAGACATATCGTCTACATTCATGGCTGAACGAGAGCCTTCTTCTCCTTTCTTCTCTTCATCTTCTCCTTTCTCTCTCCCATAAGACGAACACTGGCCCCAGCGTAGTGACGTCCCTTTCCCCAAAAGACTGCCGATCACAGAGCAATGACTTTCTCCCCTTGGATCACTAGCCTAAGAGGAGCCTCCATGTCTCGATGGACTAAGCACAACGAAAACCGCTTCTCTCCCCTCATGAAGTCTAGTGGCACGACTTCATTTTACAACATCTCTCATCATAGTTCTGGTGATATGTGTCCCATCTTTGTTGTCTTGTTTCCATGCACCCAGTGATTGAGCATCAGCCAAAACTCCCCAACCTCCAACCTTTGCTGCTCTCCTTCCTCTAAAAGTACAACGGTCTGCTTATCAAATCTCTGGCGAGCTCTGTATGGGTCGTGGCAAAACTTATCAACTTCTTGGTTTGAGCAACGGGGTACCTTCAGGAGATGAATGGGAAACCATATGTTTGGACCAATTAGTTCGATCTAAACAGTTTGGTCTAGTTCGGTTTTGTGTGAAGATGTGAGTTGGATCATCTCTTTGGTCTGGAACGGCCCTATCGAGCGGGCACGAAACCACAAATTGATGTACCATCCGAAGCCTTAGATCAGTATTTTCGTCTTCAATGTCTTCTTCTTCCTCCCCATTCTCTTTCTTCTTTTCCTTTGTAATTGGCATGAATGGTCTTCTCTTCCTTTTTTAACTCTTTCATTCTATAAATGAAATGGTTTTCATTTCCTATATAAAAGAAAGAGTTTGTGTTTTACTTACAAGATAAACTACACAGGACTAGTAAATTGGATGTCTCGATGTAAAAATCTGTAGTTTGGCATAGTTTTGTTCGTTCCACTTTATTGAATTTTAATTGCAACCTATAATTTTCTTCAATTTGAAATTTTAGACACCAACATGTTATTAATTATTTGTTTATGCATTTTTTCTAATAGGATTGATTTTATCAGCTGTCATGTTGAAGCCAGTATTAATTGCTTTCTTTTTAATTTACCAAATATGATAAAAAAAGAGCTAAACCATAGGAAAAATAATTTGGGGGCACTTAGATTTAGTTGTTTGGTAAAAGTAAAAGACAATGAAATCAAGGGGTAAGATGACTTTTTCTGCCATTCACATCTTCCATTATCTGCTTTAGATTTAGTATCTAGTGATAGATTTTTATAGTTTTGATCTTTAGAAATACTTAATTTACTTTACAAAGGTATTTATCGTGTTTTTTCTTAGTTGCCTGGACGTACAGACAATGAAATTAAGAATTACTGGAATACTCGAATTAAGAGGAGGCAGCGGGCTGGTCTTCCTCTGTACCCCCCTGAAGTGAGTCTGCGTGCATGGCATCTCCGTCATAACCAAGACACAGGTGGGAGTAATATTGTAGGTAAAGATCAACATGATCCTATTCAGGCCAATAGTTATGATGGAATACCAGTTGTCAAATTTCAAGGAAATCCTCAAACTGTCTTATCTTATATGCCCGAGCTTCCAGATATTTCAAGTAGTATTCTGAAAAGAGGTCTTGATTCTTCTCAATATTGTAATTTTATGCAATCAACAATGCATTGTCCAAAGCGTTTCCGGGAGTCAACATCCTTACTCCCTGGTCCCGATGGTAGTGTTAAAACGCCTTTCCACCAGTTTGAGAACAATTCTTATGATCAAGTTGCTCAGTCATATGGATTGCCTTTTCCTCTTGATCCTAACGCTACCATTAAGAATGTCATGTATTTTGATTCGTCTAGCCATTCCCTTACAAATGGCAATTCCTCTGCTTCTCTGTACTCGAAAGAGACAGAGAAGTTGGAGCTCCCTTCACTCCAATATTCAGAAACTGATTTATGCGGTTGGGACACATCCATCCAACCAGCAATGTTTGAATCAGTTGATCTGTTTACCCAATCTTCACCAACTTTCACGTTGGAATCAGATTGCTTTTCACCACGCAGTAGTGGCTTACTAGAAGCTTTAATATATGAATCTAAGACGATGGGGTGTCCAAAGAATCAGCCATCTGATAAGAATTCAAATTCATGCAGTATTACTCTAGGTGATGTAACTGATAGTTACAATATGACAGCGAGTAAGACAGAAATTGATGACTATACCGAGGCTGTTTCACCAATTGGTCATTCTACCTCCTCACTATTCAGCGAGTGCACACCGATCAGTGCGTCTGGAAGTTCGTATGAAGATCCTGCTGTTACTGAAGCCTTTTCTGGTGAGTTTCCACTAGAAGCTAAATAATGTTTTTACATTGACTACTAAGTAATTCAAACCTTATTTAAGTTGTGTGCATTTATCACTTAACTTATTCCTTACATGCTTACCATACCATTCATGCATGGACATGGATTTTAGTTTCGGATATTATGAGGTTTGAACCTTCATATTAATGTCGGAGGAAGTAAGTAACGCTGGTGAATTTAAATAAGATCTCATTTTTTCTATGACACATTAGGTTGTTGTTCATTCTAAAAATTTAACAAAAAAATTCAAGTTATTTTAGTGTACTTGTTCTTAACAAGATTTTTTTATATCTTCAATATGGATGCTTGAGAGAAGATTCTTGAACTCCGAATCCATGTTTCCTATATTTGTTTGCTTATTTACTTCACCCTAAATCAGAAGTATCTTTGAAATTCTCTTCTTTTCTTTTTTTTTTGGTTCAAATCATGTTCTACAAATGTATTTTATATTGAATCTGATACGATATTGTCTACTTTAGGCATAAATCCTCATGACTTTGTTTTTAGTTTCACCAAAAAGATCTCATATCAATAGAAATATTTATCCTCCTTGTAAACCTATGATCGACCTCTTAATTAACCAATGTGGGATGGACTACACTTTGTTATTCCTAACATTCCTCCTCTCAAACTAAGTACCGCATCTGAGTTTCCTTTATCGGAGAATCATTTTTTGAATTACACTTGAGCTCACTGATAGGTTTGGGTATTTAGAGAATAGGGATTAGTATAAGGTATATGAGCAATTAGTATGAGAGTTTGTTAGAGAATATGATTATAAATAGAGGGGATAGATGAATGAGGGGATCATCCAAATATTGAGAGTTTTCTTAAGGCTGAAGAGAAGTTTTCTCTAGAGAAAGGGAGGTTCCAAGTTCCTATCAAAAAGTCTTGGTTATTTGATATCAATATAGATAGTGGTTTCTATCTCTCACCTTATCTCAAACTACAAATTCTTTCAAATTATGTTTGAGTCAGTTGAGCCACCCGATTTAGGTTTGAGCACCTCTCACCGAAGCAACCATTTCAAATGCACTCAAAATTGGAGTACACATATCACATATGCTTTTCTTTTTTAAATAAGAAACAAAAACTTCTAAGGTTGGTTCTGGTAAACTAGATCCTTGGAGGGTTTTTTGTTATTCATACGATATCAAGCCTCATAAAATTTTTTTTGTTTCATACTTTAGGGTTTTGTATTAGTTATTGTCACAGTGAGCTATATCCACTGTCCTTTGGATCAAAGAGCTATATAAAGCCACTGTCTTCTGTGGAAAGTTATCAATGAAATCATCTAGTCTTTGATCCAAAGGGTAGTCGCTTTATATATCTCACTGTGAATACAATAAATAATACACAACAGCCCAACACAATCTTACCTGCTATGACAATTAATTGGTTAGGAGGTAATGTGTTTAATCTATGATACCATTCTACTTAAGAATTAATTGTTTTTACGAGTTTTCTTAATAATCACGAGGGTCTTGGTCCCTTAGAAAACTAAGACGGTTGCTTGTTGAGATTTGAGGATAGTCGAGATGTTTGTAAGTTGGTCCAGACACTTAAAAGAAATTGTAAAATTGGGACGAAAACTTGTGAGGATGTGTTCTGTAATTATGGAGTCACTATGTAGTAATTGGACTATGTTAATCGACACATTTCAGAGTACTATTCTAAGGCTCACAATAAACTCCATGAAATATTAAATGTGTATAAATGACTAGTAACGTCGGACCAAATCGACTGGACTTTATTTATCTATCACATGGGTCATGGGTTTCATTCTTCTCTCTCTGCACTCGTCGGGTGTCTGTGTCTGTCATGGGTTTCATTCTTCTCTCTCTTTCCTCGACGGGTGTCTGTGTCTGACTTATGCAATAACTCTTCAGGAAGTAATGTGAAATCAGAAACACTTGATCATTCATGGATTCCAGATGGAGAAAAAGAAGCCAAAAGTGGGGACGAATTCACTCGACCTGAAGATGCCTTGCTCGGTTTAGATTGGCAGGACCAGAGTTCAGGCAGCGTGAAGAACTCAACCAGTATGACCGATGCACTCAGTTTGCTTCTAGGCGACGATCTGGCTGCTGACTACAAGCACTTACCGACAGCAGGGATTACGACGACAAATTCGGTATGGGGTCTTGATTCCTGCTCATGGAATAACATGCCACCAGTATGTCAAATGTCTGATATTCCTTGATCTCTCAGCAGTTCTAAATGAATGAGATAAAAACTATCCCTTTGGTTTAAGTCGGTGTCTTGTCAGAGGAAGATACCATCGTCTACTTTGCCGATCGAGGGAGGTTAGTTGTTCTGGTCTTTATTTGGTGGATCTTGATTCTCTGTTTGTTCAACAGAAAACCAAATCTTTGTATGTGGAACTGTTTAGGTTTGTAATGGCTCAGTGCAGTGCTTTCATAAGATGACTGTAATAACTATGAAACTTTGACAAACTAGGTCAAACTTTGTAATAACTACCAATGGTGTCAGATGTTTCTTCAAATTCTGTCTATTAAAAAAAAAAAAAAAAAAAGTTTTTTCTTCCTTTTTTTTATTGTCTTTAAAAAGAAAACAAATCACAGGGTGACAGCAAAAGGTGTATCGAAATAGACCGAAGATCGAATATAGAATGAAGAAGTCGTAATCTATAGATTAATTTGGTTTCTCACCCTATTCTTTTTCTTTTGTGACTCTCTTGTTAATGTGTGCATACCATTTCCTCATTTCAACCATTTATCCATTTTCATGGATGTGTTTGCATTATTTCAAAATTTTGAAGATGGAAGGAAATGGAAAAGAAAAGAAAGTGTCTTATAATACTGTTCTTTACATATGAAAGCAAACACTTTATAAAGGTTGTCAAGTGATTTTAATCCCTCTCTTTAAATACAAATATTTTGATCTCACTTCGTTAATAGAGGTTTGAAGTCGTCAAATTTTAAAAGTCATAGGTTTAAAATTTCACCTTCATTTTGAAGTCTCTTAGCTTTCCTGCTCTTGCAATAAGCGAAGGTGTCCTGGCCGTAAAAGAAAGACTGGGTGGCCGCTAAGAAGCGGAATCAAGAGCATGAGAAGCAATGGTGAATCCAAAGCCAGTTCCAGTTTCGTTAGTTCAAGAAAGTGGACTATCAAATCAAGAGGAGTGAGATTAGATGTTGTCAGAATTTTTAACATGAATGTAGAGGATACGTAGATTTTTATTATACAAAAATAAAATAATATAAATATTTAAGAAATTTTAGTTATGACATTCCTAAATTTTCATTTTGATGGATTGCCTTTGCTGAATTTTTTGTGGGATAAAGTTCACATTTTTAGAATATTGTTCAAATTTTGAGTAATTTGTACACTTAATATCCTTTACCACCTTTTATATTTAATCTTGATGTGAGTATTGAATTATAAAGTACACTTCTGATTTTTGACTTCGAATTATTATTATTATTAAGCAACAAGAACATTAGTCCATAATCAAAACATTAGACAAAATGTCTCCAATACAATGAATGACTAACAAGCTTTGACCATAGGCAAACAAAACACCAAACAAACAGTCAAAGCGACAAAGAAAACATAGAATATCATGACTTTTTCGAATAAGTATTCCATGAATCCAACATTATAAGCATGGGAACCTTCATTAAAACACTATTGATTAATTTTTCAAGAGTCTAATTTGATAACAATGTCGATGACTGAGGAA
>JBBMEG010000024.1:10809031-10835531 GCA_037832605.1 Cyclanthera cordifolia
CATGATTCCACCAACGAAAGACGGAAAAAGAGACAAGATTGAACTAAATGGTCTCTCAACCCATAACCAACCTATATGAATTAATTTTTCAAGAGTCTAATTTGATAACAATGCCGATGACTGAGGAACATGATTCCACCAACGAAAGACGGAAAAAGAGACAAGATTGAACTAAATGGTCTCTCAACCCATAACCAACCTATATAAAACACCTTTATCCACTAGTTCAACAATACACCGCAATAATAACACCTAAAGGAAACAAGTAGTGCCCTTTATGTAGGGTTTGTGGTCACTCTCCGCCAATTTGTACAAAAAAAACCCTAAAGGAAACTAGACATTAAACCTAATAGAGCATGAAAATTTCTTACAAATGAAGTGATAAAATGCCATATAAGAGAAAATTGAGAGATCCCAAAAGAGTACTAAAAGTATGGAAAAGTCATAAATCTTTAAGAAATGATTTTTTGGACCGTCAAACCACCCGGTTCAGAAAAACTATTGGTTCATATTGAGAACCAATCCGGGTCCAATGAACCAGTTGGAGCGATCTTAGATTGACTTGGACATTTCTTTGTTGAACCTTGTTTCTTCAGCGTTTTTCAGACCACTCACTAAGTAGCAATTTTATCTATGGTTCTTCATCTTCTTAGGTGGTGTAGAAAAGATCGAACACAACTTCCATTCCTTCTCCAAACAACCGTCCTACCTTTTCGAAGAAACATCGACGCGATCTGATGACCACCCATCGAAGAATGTTGAGGGTATTGGAAACATAATGTTGAGGGATCGTGAAAAGTTGTTCGTGACGAAGGAGGCATGGGTTGGATGGCTAGACATAGTAAAGGTAACCTTAAGCTTTGGAGTTAAAAAAAAAAAGGAAGAGTTAAAGCGTCATCTACAGATATCATGGAAAGCGTGATGATTAGGGAAGGTCTGTCTTAGTCATATCCTAGATAGTGCTATTGCGCACATTTCACGAATTATCCATCTGGTGTTGATAACGTCACCAACCATAATATGCCCATAATTAAGATGCTAAACATGCATTATACAAATCACACGAATCTTGTTAAATAACTTAAACTGATAGCACATACCCTTGAGCTTATAATAATCGTCTATAATTTAGAGATACTCTTATACCATGATAAATTTTGACAAAGTCATAACTATAATACCATGATAAATTTTGAGAAAGATCTAGATCTTGTGGTTTTCCATTAATTTTTCATAAACATATGATATATGAAATATCAAACCTCAAAAGCTCTAGTAATAAACCTTAGATAATGTCTAACCAATATCTATTTATAATTCACAAGAAGAAAAAGCTCGTAAAATTGAAGAACACGAAAACAAATCATCGTGAATTAACATAATAATAATAAAATGAGACTTTTGAAAATGGAAGTTATCGATCCTAATGGCTTTATACCGAGAAAATAATTTTCTAAGAATATCTTTCGTATCAAAATATTATAAGGTCTAACAGTAGATGTGCTATTGTGAAAAAAGACAAAAAATAATTTAAAATGTAATGTCATATGTTTCCTCTAAATACGGGTGATTTCATTTTGATTTTTGTTGGTTTTGAGTCATACAAACAACCAAATCGGGACCACAGACTCAACATAGAGGGCGCACTGTGTCACAGTCGCACTCTTTGACTCGTGCACCACCGTGATCTCACACTCGTCATGACTAGTTTTAGAAGAGAACTAAAATCTCATCTCGAATCGTCCATACTTTGTGGCTCGTCTGGATGCTAAATGAGGTTCTTTAGGCCTCGATTATGCTTCTTCGAATAGACAACGAAGTTATCTTGGTCATGTTTATATGCTCGCACACGCATCCATTTTCAACTCCACGAGACAGATTCAAATATTAATTTTCACGATCGAACCCGTAATATAGAGATGAACATGATTACCTCCAAATAATGAAACTAACACGTCACCAAAATTTTCAACATTTCTTTCATTTTTTGTTTGTGTCCGACCCTGCCACTAAACCCTAAAGAGTTTTCTGTCAAAAATAAAAAAAAATATAAAAAAAACATTTGCGAGTTTTTCTCTGACCAAAAATTGCAGGCATTGACTTTATTTAAAAAAGCCGTCGAAAAATATCTACGTGTCTACTCATAATTGGACTGTCTTAAATTATTTGCAATTGTTTTTTTTTCTTAGCGTTTGGTTTTCGAGAAAATATCACCGAGAAAATAAAAATTTTCCCGAGAAAACCCTACTCTTTCCTCAACGAAGCTTCACTGCTCTTTACTCTCTTCACTTTCCTCGCTGTTGCCGCCCTAATCGACGATCTGATTCTCGCTCTTCAATCCATTTTCCAGATTTTGGTAATGTTTCTATTAGTTTTTTCACTTAATCTTCCTGTTTTTTTTTCTTTTGAGCTTTCGAATTTCTAGTGTGATCGTTTTGGTTCATTCATTAGGCCTCAATTTTGGGGGGTTTCTTCTACTAAACTTGCGGCATAAGGATCGTTGAGGTATTCTCCTTCAATCTTTGTTGTGTAATGAGAATCTGGTTTGGCTGTAACTCTGATTCAGAGATGAATTTTGTTGGGAGTTGAGGAGAAATTTGAGTGTTGTGTAGTATGAGGAATTGGAACCGTGTTTATATGTAACCTTGTGTTATGGATTGGTGGTAGAGTATTGAATAATTGTGCAAGAGTTCTCTTAGAATCTAACAATTTTTATTTCAAACACCAAGAACAAGAATCGTGTTCTTCGAATTACCAAGAATGTTCCATGAGGCCAATGATCCCTCTACCAAACTAAGATAACTACTCTCATGTGCCTCTCACATGTCTCCTAGTCATGCGCCTATCACATGTTCATTAAACTCCACGGGGCTGTTTGTTTTGTGTTTTTATGTAGATTTTATAAACGAGCTTTATACCCACTCTTTAAAAACCTTATACAAACGAGCTATTATTACAATTTTTTCTTTATAATCACTCAAAAGAACTCATCATTTCTAAACACTCAAAATAAACACTCTACAATTTTCCAAACAAACACCCCCTACAACATTCACTAATACATCATCATTTCCTTATTTCATTACACACATACTTCTCACATGTTCATTTTGCCTCCTTTTATATACTCTTAAGGATTGGGGGCTTATCAAGTTCTTGTGTTTTACTGAAGCCAATTGTGTAATGACTCTTGCTTTTTGTGTGTGTTTTTTTTCCATGGACATGTCTGTTTTCTGACTGGATTCATTGAACTGTGCTTTTTTTTTTCTTTCCACTTAGTTCTGTTTCACTTTCATCATATTTGGTTGCTGATGTATTAACAACTAGGGGTTTTGAAATGGAAATGTTACTTGATGATTTCAAAACTTTTTTGTTTGTTTAAGTTTGAAACCGCTCTGCTGAAAGAGTATAGTTGTAACTAACCAGCATGGGTACCCCAAGTGGTCAAATGGGTCTTCAGAAACCAACAAGTGATGGGTTCGATGATCACCTCTCTAAGAATTAATTTTCTATGCTCTTCCTTGACATTATAAGTTTTAGTGTCTGACAGTATATTCCGTGAAAATAGTTGAGGTGCGCGTACCTAGCATGGACATTCACGGCTATCAAAATGAAAAATAGCAACTGCCTTCGCAAATGTTAGTTTTCAAGTAACATGGAACTAAAAAGAGCGAAGATTGTTCTTAAATGATGTGGCATTATAGTTTAAAAGGTGGATACACGATATCTGTTTTGTCATATTGGTGAAAACTTCTGAGTTAGTTGAGATTGAGAGAAGAGAACCATATGGGTTGGCCTAATGGTCAAAAAGGGCTTTGGGAATCTAAGAGGTTATGAATTCAATTTATGGTGGCCACGTTACTAGGAAATAATTTCATATAAATTTTCTTGACATCCAGTTGTTGTCAGGTCAAACGGTATGTTCCTTGAAAATAGTCG
Source organism: Cyclanthera cordifolia (assembly GCA_037832605.1). Classification (NCBI taxonomy): domain Eukaryota; kingdom Viridiplantae; phylum Streptophyta; class Magnoliopsida; order Cucurbitales; family Cucurbitaceae; genus Cyclanthera; species Cyclanthera cordifolia. The sequence continues at coordinate 10,812,971 of JBBMEG010000024.1, forward strand.
AGATGTGCATAAATTGTTCCAAACACTCACGGATGCAAAAAAAAAGGGTCTAGATAAGGAGTTACATGCCCGTTAAAGCTTTATAGAAAGGTACCTTAATTCAAATTCAGGTTCTTTTATCCTTTTCAATTTTTGTTTGAAATCTAACTTCTAATTTATGACCACGATCATTTAATTTACATTTGAACTTGTTTGTTGGGAGAAAGATCGGTAAACATTGTTGAAATGGATAGTTTATCATGAATCTCTCAATTGCTACTGTCGTTATGTTAGCCTGTGTTGGTGACCCTTTATCTTCAATATCGCATGTTCAACTATTTCTTAATCTATAAAGAAATGCATGAGTTGGGTTTGATATTAAGAATTTTTGCCCCTTTATAAGGGCCATTTCAGTATACTCTGCCTTGTTAACATTTTTTAGCACTTCTCTCAAGAGTCAAGTGTAAGAATTTGTTTAACTTATTTACTAGTTTGGTCAGCAGTAGTGCACATGCAAAAACACTTCCATTTGTGATTACCATTGTAGATTCACAAAAAAGTTCTTGCTTGAACTTTGTTGGTTTGGGTTCAGTCATGCACGACTGCCGAAACACCCTACCGCTATATTTTTTACTTTTTCATGTGCATTTTAGGTTGTTTTCTCATTTTCTTCTCCATTGTAACAACTGCTTTTTAGTTAAGTCCATGCTGAGCTACATTGACATGACCCTGTAGTTCAAGTTCCACAGTATCTGAATGATTTGGTTGATTGCCATCATGCCATGATTGTTTCTCAATTCCTTTTATTTCCATTCATTTTATAAGCTAATAATTATTGGATGTCATGTGTTCTTAATTATTCATTTGATTTTTCTTACTTATTCTGCAGTCATCACAAGCATATATCTTGCATATGGTCCCTAACTCCCTAAATGACTAAAAGTAAGTATACGTAGGTACGAGGTATTCTGGAAGTTGAATCTCCTTCTTCATAATGTTCTCCAACTCCTTTATAGTATAAGCCAATTGAATTGATTTTTTTTTTCAATAAGAACATAATTTAACTCGCACAAATTAAGGACTTATGACTAACATATGTTTCGTCTGTGAGAATAGTCGAAGTGCGTGTAAGCTGGCTCAGACACTCACAGATATAAAAATATGAACTTATAACAAAGAAATTGTATGTTTGAATCCTCCGTCTGAATTGTGATTGGTTTGGATCGTATATAAATTAGGAGTAACATGGAGGGCATATGAGTAATTAGTTAGGAAGTTTGTTAGGGTTATCAACTATAAATAGAGGGGTTGGTGAGTAAGGAAGGAATCCAAAATATTGAGTGATTTCTTTATGGGCTCAAGAGCGTATTCTTTAGAGAATGGGAGGTTCCAAGTAGACCTACAATTACTTGAACCTCCCATTCTCTAAAGAATACTCTCTCGCTCAATATTTCTACTCACGGATATAAAAATATGGACTTATAATAAAGAGGTCGAACGTTTGAATCCTCCGTCTGAAATGTTGTTAGCTAAGAAAAGCAATTGAATTGTCATGAGTTGGGTGATGTGAACGGAATATCGATAAACTTTTTATATGATCTTCTTATGCAGGAATGGAGTCATATGACCTGTTAGGGCAAAGAAGGGTTGTAAAACAAAAAGGAAAGAATGTTGTTTGGTCAGTTGCAATGGACAGATGCCTTATTGAAGCTCTTGCTGTTCAGGCTAGAAATGGGAATAAAATTGATAGATGCTTTAATGAAAATGCATATAATGCCGCATGTATCGCTGTCAATAGTCGTTTTAACTTAAACTTGAACAACCAGAAAGTTATCAATCGCCTAAAGACAATTAAGAAAAGGTACAAGGTAATCAAGGATATTCTTTGCCGAGACGGGTTTCATTTGAATCCAATCTCGAAAATGATCGACTGTGAGAGTGAAGACCTTTGGAAGAGATATGTGACAGTGAGTGTTCATCTCATAACTTCTTTCAAACCTAAACAAACATTGCAACTATTACGTAAATATTCATGCATAACGATACTGAATTCGTGGAAATAGGCACATCCCGATGCGCGAGGAATCCGAGGAAAGCCAATAGAGATGTATGATGAACTAAACATTGTTTGTGGCAATTATCAGGCGCCTAGTCCATGGGCGAAAATGAAGGATGGGAGCCATCCACCATTGCAGGTCAGGAATTTTGAAGAAGAGTCTGCATCATTTCACTCCCCAAGCTCGGAAGATCTCAGCGAAACAGACGATACAGAGTCCGACACTGGACCGTCCGAAAATGCTGCATTGCACAGTAGCAGTCAGGATCCTCCGCCAACCTCCCCACCGAGGCAGCATCCTAAGAGGCCACGAGAATCCGAGGCTCTACAAGATTCAATTCTTTCAGTGGCATCCAGTATTCGTCGTCTAGCCGATGCAATGGAACTGAGTAAATACACTGTAGATGCCAATGAACTCTTGGAAGCAGTGATGGAGATTGATGATTTGGAGGAGGAAAGACAGATGTATGCCTTCGAATATTTGAATGCGGATCCAGTGAAAGCCCGAGCGTTCTTGACGTATAATGGTCGGATGCGGAGAATATATTTGTTTCGACAGTTTTGGTGGTGGAAATGATCATCTAATTGTTGTTTGATTCATGTTACCGTTTGAAATTATATTGAACTTGTTGGATGCTTGCTTACACATTAATGGAATCATATCTGATTGGTACTCTGAATGTAAATGTATAGAAGCGTTTGTTTGCGGTAATTAACGCTGCAACACTTCTCCAAATAATCACAAGATATTGTAATTATTCATTTTTAATAACCATTTCTATTCGTTTAAAATAATTATTCATTTCTTATCGCTTATTTCGAACTACTTAAAATATTTTTTAATTTTAACTTTCATCCAATTTCTCTACAAAACAACATTTAAACTAACTATTACTATAATCATAATTTTTAATTACTCATACAATTCGGCATTTGAACATACCCATTTGCAACGACATTGATATATTATTGTTATTATATTTCAATTGCTCTACTGCTGGTACTATTATTATCATCAGCGGATCCAGTCATCATTTGAACTCGGTCGACTATTAGGGGAGAGTCCCGACATCCACGGTCGACCCTCAAGGGGTCAAACCTACTTTGTCCAGCCTCAAAAGGGCCGAAATGGCCTTGACCGACCCCAATGTGTCAGATTTAACTTGGCCGACCCCCAAGGGCTCAAGGCCTTCTTGGCCGATCCCCGAGGGTCAAAGCTTCCCTGGCCAACCCTCTGGGATCAAAGCCTCTTTTGGTCGGCCCCTGGGGGGGGGGGCAGAAGGGGCTTGGCCGACCCCCGAGGGTCAAGGCCTCCCTATTTTCTCCAACTTTGTGATTTCATAGCCACTCATTTTTAAGTTTTTTTAATTAAAGGAGATAGCAATGAAAAAGTTATTGATCTTCACAATAATTATAAATGTAGATTTTTTTTTCGTGACCTCATTGTTCTTCGTCGTTCACTAATGTCGTTGAGCTACTACTCTTTTTGGCAAATTATTTTTTTAAGTTAATAATACGTCTGGATATTGTATTAAATACTATATTATAAGAAAATATGTGACAAAACTCATGGATACCCGTATCTATATTTACTAAATTTTGTTTTTTGAAATTGACTGTATTTGTAATTAATTATAGATTTGACTAGTTTTGTATGTTTTCCTAAAATTTAAGCCTACAATTAATATTACAACTCATACTTTTAATTACTTTGATTCTACATCTCACTTATGTTTTTAAAAATCAAATCAGAATTTGAAAAAAAAAAAGCTTTCAATTATTTATTTTAGTTTATAAAATTTAATTGGATTAAAATATTTATTTAATGAAAAATAAAACGTATCTATAAAATTTGAATAAATACAAATTTACAAAATAAAATAGTTATCAAATCAATCTCTCAACAATACAAACCATAAACCAAATGTTAGATTGGAATTTGTTTTAGAAACCAATTTGGAATTAAGATTCAAAACCAATCAAATCTCTTAGCCATAAACTAAACACTATCTAAATATTCACCTAGTCAAATGTAAGAGACAAAGTTTTATTTTTATTTTTATTTAAACTTGAGAGAAATTGAGTCAAGACTTCTAGAAAGTCTCACCATGACAAAAATGAGTTATGCATTACATGGAAAGCATATCTCTCCTTTAAAGTTCAACCATTAGAACAATGTTGACATTTTATTTTGTTGGAAAATGGTCAAATATGATCATATTTATGTAATTTTTCTCAACATGTTTACATACTTAGGTTTCACCAATTTTTCTAATTTCCACTATTTTTCTTTCATCAAAGCTATTTCAACTTGTATCACTAATTGAATTTCTTGATTAAATTATTTCCATAATTAATTTGATAAAAGTCTATTAATTATTGATTGACGACAGAGTTGATCAGACCAATCAAAATTGACGTAAATTGACAATGATCTGATAACTAATAGTTTACAAACTTGAATCTATGAACCATAGATCAAGCGAATATTAGTACATTTTTTATATTAATTGAACTATATTCATTTTGGATTTTAACTAGTGTTTTCGATTGTAGTCTTGTTTATAACCGGTTATTATTTTCTTTTTGCCATATTTACATTCAAATATTGTTAAATTAGAAATGGAAAACATAACCAAATGAAAATTAGTAAATTGTGTTTTTAAAATATTTTTTAAAAAAAGTATGTCATCAAAAAGAGCCCTTAATTCATAGAATTGAGACATAAATTTGTTTCAAACATGTTTTTAAAAAAGGATCAAGTTTGAAATTTGACATTTGGACCAATCTTGAATAAATAACTTAAAGTTTTGATTTTTTTTTTTTTTTTTTTAATAGAGCTAGGGAAACGGAAGCCTCGTAAATGGTGGCATAAGTAGACAAATGAAAATGGGGTCTCATCATCACCCCGCATGAACAAGGAACTATTTTTTTATTTATTTTATTTTATTTTTTCAATTTTTCAATCAATTTAAAATTTCCAAGAACTATAACTCAGAAATTTGACCAATTAAAGTTGGGTTTGTCGTAAAATTCCATTTTTTCCTTTTAAAATTGGATTTTCTTTTTTTTTTGGACTTTCATATCTGACTGTGAAAATTTTTATCATTTGTTTTTCCCAAATCCTCTCTCACACCTGGGTTTGTCGCTCCTTTCCATTTTTTCTTCTTTCCTCTGCAAAATCCTCACTGTTCTTTCATCAATTTCATCCCAAATGATGCAATTTTTATGCATTTCTCCTCAATTTCTGCTCCTTTTTCCAGTCCATCATTGAATCATCTGAACTTTTCAGATCGTGTTCTTTCTTTTTCTCGAATTCTTCTTCAGGTACCCACTTCAATCTCTTCTTTTCCTCTAATTTCAGCCTTGTTTTTTTGGTTCTCTGCGATACCCATTTGAGATTTCTGTTTATTTTTGGTGTTCTTTTGCTCTCTTTGCTTGTTCTTCTCTGGAAATTTATGTTTTGGCTACTTGGGTTCATCCCAGAATGCTGTTTTTGTGCTTCCCCCATTTATTGATGCCTTGGTAATTTGTGGTTTTCAGTGGAACTTACTGATTTTGTTGCATGCATACTTGTTTTTGTTGTTCTTTTTCATCTTAGCTTAGTTTCTTTGTTGATCGATATGATTCTCGTTTGTTTAGAAGTTTAGCAGTTTTTGAAATGAAAATTTGATCAGAGATTCAAAATCTTTCCTTGGATGGATTATTTCCCCGAGCTTAATTTTGATTTCTTGCAATCCCATTTATAGAAGTGGGGTTTTGATTCTTTCCCCCATCCGAGGGGAAAATGTTTTTGTTGTCTTAAATATTGTGGGTTATGGGTTTAGGTTTAGGTTTAGGGTTTTCTCAGTTATTGATCAGTGGAGGCTATGGGCTCTGCATGATGTCTCTTCAAGTAGGGTTTTGTCTCTACCATTAAAGGAATGTTTGGCTCCGGCCCGAAGGGAAAGGAAATGAAAGGAAAGAAAGAGATAAATGAAGAAAAGTAAGAGTAAATTAGCGACTGATGATATATAATTCAATAGGCCAAACGGTAGGAAGAGATCTCTTCCTTTCTCTTCTCATTCCTTCGCACGACATCGAATTTGCCATAAGTATGTCCACTGTTGGCATTAACTATCAGTTTCTGGATTTTATTGGAAGAAGCATGTTCTTATCTTCTTTTTCCCCTCTTGAGATTAGATTTCTTTTAAAACCCTTATGGTGTAGTTGTTAGTGTTTACTTTTGGATTACTACTTCTTAGCTTAGCTTTGTTACATATCAAACATGGAAATCATCATGAGTTGACCTAGTAATCGAGGGCCTTAAAAAATAAAAAGCATTGGTCGATATAATTAAATTTACCCCAACCCATAAGCTTAAGCTTTTGGGTTGATTGATGGTTTAATAAAATTCAACATGGTATGAGAGTAGGAGAACCTGAGTTCGAGTCCTTGCCAAGTAGTTTCTTCCTCAATTAGAATTGAATTCCACTTGTAGGGTATTGATGGTTTAATAAAATTCATCAAAAAAGTTATGAGTTCGATTCATAGTGCCAACCTAGCTAAGAATTTATTTTTTATAGATTTCATTAACATTAAAATGTTGTAGGGTCAGATGAGTTGTTCTGTGAGAATAATCAAAGTGTGCGTAGTCGTCTGGATTCTCACGGATATAAAAAAAATGTTTCATGGAAGATTTCTTGTGCATTGCTGGATATTAACCTTTCTGGATCTTATCTAATGTTCATTTAACCATTTTCTTTCTCTTCCAGCATTTCGTATGGATATGTATTTAAATTCTCACTTGCTTCGTATCTGATGCAAAACTCTATTGGATTTCTTTTGTAACAAATCCGCCTCGGTTCTCAAAATCGTGTTTAATGAAGTGGCTTTACTACCTATAGGTTTAATAACATAATCGTGTGTGTGGAAGTTTGCATTTGAGCTATGGATTAAAGTTTGAGTTCGATTAGGTGAATGGGGATTCAAACCATGGGATCTCAGGCCGGAGGCGATCCAAATGGAAAACAATCACAAATCCAGCCATTAGTTCGACAAAACTCGCTATATAGTCTCACACTGGATGAGGTCCAAAATCAGTTGGGTGATCTAGGGAAGCCATTAATGAGCATGAACCTTGATGAGCTTCTTAAGAATGTTTGGACTGCTGAGGCCAATGGTAAAGACAATGAGGAAAATACCGTCGTGGCCAATCTAACATCCCAACAACGTCAGGCTAGTCTTACATTGAATGGTGTTCTGAGTAAAAAGACAGTTGATGAGGTGTGGAGAGATATTCTACAAAGCAAAAACGTCGAGGAGAAGAAATCTTGCGAACGACGTCCTACCTTGGGAGAGATGACGTTGGAAGATTTTCTGGTGAAAGCAGGGGTGGTGGCTGAGACGACGTCGAATAAAAAAGGTGCGGGTTCAGTTGTTGAAATTGATGCAAATATCACACATCAGATTTCCCAACAGGGGCAGTGGATGCAGTACCCCCAAGCTCAATATCAGCCTCACCAAGCAGCGATGATGGGGGTTTACTTGTCAGGTCAGCCTGTTCCCCATCCACTGCATGCCGCGGCTGGCGCTGTGATGGATGTTCCATATGTAGACAACCAGTTGGCATTGTCAGCATCATTGATGGGAACTTTATCAGACACACAAACATCTGGAAGGAAAAGGGGAGCGCCTGAAGACATAATTGAGAAAACTGTCGAGCGTCGACAGAAGAGGATGATAAAGAATCGGGAATCTGCTGCTCGTTCACGAGCAAGGAAGCAGGTGATTGTTAAAATCTCTAGGTTCTTTTAGGAGTACTTCAATTTTTTTTTCTCTCTCTTGTTCTATTTTTCTCAGTTGCCTCTTTGAACAGGCTTATACCACTGAACTGGAGAACAAAGTTTCACGTTTGGAAGAGGAAAATGAGAAGCTCAGAAAACGGAAGGTTAGTTTTCGTTAGACTATGAACATGGATGGATGTGGAATATATATACTTTTTATTGCTGAAGGGCTTGCAATGAGTCACCTCTTGTCAGGCGAAGTTTTTACACTGTAGGTCACCTTATGATTTTAGATCCTTTAAGGTTGTTAACAAAATACGGGGATGCAAGCACACGTTTTAGATCTGAGTTCATCCCACATCTCTAGGTCATCCTATATTGTTGAATCTTGTTAAATCACCGATCAATCCAAAAGGTTAAGCTTATAGCTGAAGTAAATTTAATTATATCGACTAAACTTCCTCTCACTTATGAGATTGGAAAATTTGTTAAACAAATAGAAATCAATAGTAATTAAGGATGAAATGACTCGACATGGATTTGAACACGTGACCTCTTTGCTTGATATCATGTGTTGAATCATGTTAAATCACCAATCAATCCTTTTGCTTGATATCATGTGTTGAATCATGTTAAATCACCAATCAATCCAAAAACTGAAGGTTATAAATTTTAGTAAATTTAATTATATCAATCAACATATGTGTTTCAAGTTTTCTTTTTTTCGCTGTTGAATGAAACCCAAAAGAATATCTTTTCTGGCATTTCCTTTTTATCAGCTCAGGAAAAAACACTACCCTTGCTTTAATAATAATCCTGAGATGTTCAAGTAGTTTCCAACATCCATAATTGTTGCCTTTATTTGTCAATGAAGTTCCTTTTCACATAAACATCAAGTCTAAATAAGTTGAAAGTGCATAACTTTGTTACCTCAATCAATCAACCATCATGCTTACACCTTAAACAGCCAGAAATAAGATTAAGAAACCTGCTCAGTATGTTAGGCAATACTTAACCATGCTGATGATTATGTAATACATGGTTTTTAATTTAACCGGGTTTAATTTCCTTTGATGTCTCCCGGTGTTTGGCCTAGGGACAGGCGTAGTTAACCACGGGTATAGTGGAGCTAAGCTTCGATTTTCCGATTTTCAAAAAAAAAAAAAAAAAAGTTTCACTTGGTTTAATGGCTTGGAGTCTCTAAAAGGATAGTGTTTTTTGCAACTACAGACATGTCTTATTTTTGCGGTATTACCAGCTTGAAAGTTCTCTCAATGTTTGTACGGCTTTCCATCTGTGCCAGTTCCGATGGAGATTCTTTGTCATACAAGTTATTTCTCCCCGATGTGTAGTTAATTCATGAGATAGTCCCCTTGGATGTACAAACCCTCCCCTTTTAGGATCTTAAGTTGGATATTTAACTTCTCAAGAGATTTAAATTTGTATTTATCGTATTGCTTCATTGTAAAAAAATGCTCAGAACCTGGCTCACAACCTTTATGGCACTTTTTTGATATCGTTCTTTAAGGAATGGTAGGGAATATCATTTTATTGGAAATTCCTATGGAATTTACCCATCTTCAGTTGAATTCTCTCGAGGTGGGTCTAGCATCTACCTTTCTACCTACAATTAAGGAAGCTATCCTCTTCATCCCATTCTGATTCAAAATTAATTTGGTAAGATGTTCTTTTTGAAGCTCTTTTTTTATGCATATTCTTATTTAGTGAATGGACCAAATCTCTCTGCTCTTAGAATGATCTTGCATCTTTAAACCTTGTTTAGCATACTACATTCATGTCCATAATCCAAGGTCTCTTTTAATGACCTATGTGCTTTGAGATCCTCATGAGTTGTCCTGTGGGTGGCTTCTAAAGCCAAAACCTTATGTGTGTTATTATGAAAAAGCCAGCTTTCATTAAGAAAAATAAAAGAATGCAAAAGAACAATACAAAAAAGGAAAGCCTGAGAAAGTGAGTTTGAAAACAAAAAACAACCTAACTATCAAACACGGTATGTCATTTACATTGATCTCTAGGCCGTGTTTGGCTCACTGGTTATAATAGCAAATGGGTTGGTCCAAACCCAAGCCGTCATTCACATAACTTATACGCTGTTTGAGATTAATCATTTCTTCTTCTCCGTTTTAGTAACTTGCACCTCAAACATGGCTTATTGTAACTTGCTGCCCCTCCTAATAACTTGCACCCAAACACAATTTATAATAAGTAAATAACTCACTGTTTATAATAGCCCTAAGAGTGCCCCAAACACGGACTTAGGAGATATATTAATATATGTTTGTTGTTATGCTGCCTAAGACATGGATTGACTCCGCTTGTTATTTCTGTATCATGTTGACTTTCCTTGCCATTTTAAATCTTGTTCAAGAATAGCTCTGCAGAAACCGCTAGGAGTCGACATGATTGTTGAAATGTCAAACCGTAAACCTGGATCTAGGTTAAGAAACCGAGTACTGTTTTTCAACTCCTCTTGTAGGGTCAACTTGTTTTTGTAGGATTAGTTAAGTTCTACTCAATGCTCATCCAGGTTGACTTTTATAAGCTCGACTAACGAATACTCACGATGTTCCCGCCTTTCTTTTGATTTATGATGGCAAGTGACACTCTCCTTGGGGTTGTTAATAGTGTAGTTAAAATTATTTTTAGGTTTTGTTTTTTGAAACATAGAACTAATGAAAATATGTTTAGGTATGTGAAGAAGTTTGCCTTTGAGCTTCTTCACAAACTATTGGCTTGTTCTTTTCCTAAATTATGATCTTAAACCAGTTGCAACACGGTCTCGAAGTATTTTTGTGGTGTTTGTTGATGCAAAACTGTTGCTTTAACGAGAATGCCAAAGAATCGAACCTCTCTCGAAAGTTATTTCTTGTTTTAAACTGGATACCATTCAAATTCCTAACCTGTTTGTCACGTTACTCGAATAGAAAACGCCCCTCCCCCTTGGGGGTATCTTGGCAATACAAACAAGAGTCAAGGACTACTAGTGTAATCTTTCCAATATCTACTTCATTGTTTTGTTTTCGCTTCAAAAGAAGTTTCTTTTACCTGTAGGAGCTGGAAAAGTTGCTGCCATTGTCTCCCTTGCCCGAGCCGAAGTATCAACTTCGAAGAACGTCATCAGCGTCGTTTTAATTTGCACATCAGCTCTCTCTCTCTCTCTTACTCTTACAGTTTATGGTTGGGTGTTGTTGATAGTTTGTCTCTAACTATCATAAGGTTTTGCTTGTACTTATATTAGTGCTCTGTTATATTAATCAGTTGAGCTTCAAAACAAACAAAAATAATGTTTCAATGTAAATTTTCCCAGTTTTATGAAAAAATATATATGGTAATTGTTGTTTCAGTTGTTTTTTTTTTTAATTTTAATTACATTTGGTTGTGAAATTTGTACTCGTCATTTCTTGATTATTAAGTCATATATTATCTCAGTTAAACTCGTCATTTCTTGATTATTAAGTCATATATTATCTCAGTTAAGCTTAATGATTATCAAGTCATATATTATGTCAGTTTAAGTATGAGTATTATTATACAGTCAACAATATAATACTCACTTTGATTTATGGTTTATTTTAGTTGAACATTATAAATTTATTTTCATAAGGTATAATTAAAAAAAAAATCCTTTTTCAATTATATTTAGGTGATGTTTGAACGAGCGGAAAGAGATGTGAAAAGATAGCAAGGGATTATTTTTTACTATTACCCGCAAAATTGATTATCTCATCAAATATTGATTTACTTTCATTTATTATTATATTACCGTATTTATGATACAACATTAAAATATATGAATAAGTTTAAATATAAATACTTTAGATTTTGTATACATTAATTCAATACAATTTTCCTTTTAACAATCAATTTGTACTAATATACACACACACACACAACCATCAATTTTAAAATAAGATATTCACTGTTTTTTTATTTAAACTATTTGTATATTGGGTAAATAGCAACTTAATTTCTAATTATTTCAATTCCCACACTCAATTGAAACATAATCTCTAAAAAAAAAAAAAATAAAAAAAAAAAAAATCTAAAATCTTAACATGTTTCAATTTTCTACTTCAAATGTTTTTGAATCATTGAAAAAAATCTAGGAGACAAATACATGTCTTGTTTGGAGATGCTAAATGGGCCCAGGTAACTGAAGCCCAGGCCCAATTTAAAAACGCCAGTTGGTTTCAACGAAGAGTCGGTTAATTTAATTCAGTTTCTACGCATTCAATATTTTTTCTGGATTTGGAAATCAAAATTCTGCAAATTTCTTTTGCTTTTGCTCTTCAAATTTCAAAATCTCAGTGTTACTCAAACACTATCCCTCTCCTCTCTCTTTGCCTTTTAATTCTTGTATTTCGTGCGTTTTTCGATTTCGATTTTACACTTCTAGGGCTTTTGCATTTCTGGGATTTTTTTTTTTTTTTTTTTTCTTTTCTGCTGTCGGAATCGTGACAACTTGTTCACGGAAATGTCGGCTTCGGCCGTCTCTATAACGGCGAATCCGGCGGCGCGGAGGAGGCCGGTGGAGAAGAGGGCGACCAGTACTGAGTTGTTGACCCATGATGTCGTCAACCCACTTTTGATTACGGCGACGGTCGTGACTGGTGGTGCCGGCGACGATAAGGTCTCCGGTGGGAATGGTAGGGACATGAGCCATCACTCGATTAGGGGCGAGGCTGATCTCGGCCGGTCGTCTAGGGATCCAGTTCAGATCAAGAAAGCTGTTGCCAATTCCACCATTTCGCCGCGGCGGAGCAGAAGGGCACTTACGAAGCCGGAGAAGCCTCGATGGGTAACTATTCTTCGCGTTTTAACGAAGAATTTTGTTCTTTTGCTTGTTCTTTTGGGGTTGGTTCAAATGATTAGGAAATCAGCCATGAATTCTGGGGATGGAGCGGCAGGAAATCAGATGGGGTTTTCGGAAGTCGAGGGGCGAATTGCGGATGTTGAAGCATTCTTGAAGAAGACCACTAAAATGATTCAGGTCCAAGTAGAAGTCGTCGATCGGAAGATAGAGAACGAGGTTGGGGGATTGAGAAGGGAAGTTGACAAGAAGATTGAGGTGAAAACTGATTATCTTGAGAGCGGTTTGAAGATGCTGCAGAACAAGGGGGAAGAGCTGGAAAGGTCTATGAGCGAGTTGAAGGCTGTGGATTGGTTGTCGAAGCAAGAATTTGACAAGATTTATGAGGAACTGAAGAAGTCAAAGAGCAGTGAATTTGATGAGGGCTTTGAAAATTTGGATGTTATAAGGGCCTATGCTAGGGAGATGGTTGAGAGGGAGATTGAGAAGCATGCGGCGGATGGGCTTGGTAGGGTGGATTATGCACTTGCTACTGGTGGGGCTATGGTTGTAAAGCATTCGGAGCCGTACAGAGGAAGGTCAAGTAGTTGGTTTTCGAGAAGTGCAAGGAATGGAGTTCTCAGTGATGCAAATAAGATGCTTAAACCAAGTTTTGGGGAGCCCGGGCAGTGCTTCCCCTTGAAAGGAAGTAGTGGATTCGTTCAAATTAAGCTACGGACAGCGATCATTCCAGAAGCTGTTACATTAGAGCATGTTGCAAAGGTGATATTTGTTTTTTTTTTCTTAGAATTGTTTGTTTTCTTAAGTTTTTGCTTCAATATCCTAATACATGTTTCTATTTGGTAAATATTTATACTTGTCGATGGCCGAAATACGAATGAGCATTTGTTATTGGGTGCTACCTCGGATTTGATTAATAAGTAGCATTGTATTCCATGAGTTGGGCAGAGAACCATGGACATTTGCAGGATAAATGCAAAACTTGCACCTTGTACGCCAAGTTAGGTTGGGTGTGGCTCTATTTTATTAAGTTCCCTTTTTTTATGAACTGGAAAAACAAAGCTTCGCTCCACTACACCTGAGGTAACCATGTCTGTTCCTAGGCCATGTACAGAGAGACATTGAAGGAATGGAGACACGATAGGTGTCTGCAAATTAATATTGCAGAGGGTCTTGAACTTGGGACTTTGAGGAATGCACACCTTCAAAACTCAAGCTTTCGACCACCACGCTACCCCTTACCCCTTGGAGACCTATTTTAGTAAATTACTTAGAAAAGAGAGATAGATTTATAGATACCTAGAGCCACGCCCCATAGAGCTACAACTACACTCTATCTTAACATCTTTTTGTGATGGTATAGAGTTTAGATATGTTGGGCATGGCTCCCCTAGTAATGGGCTGCTTGTCTTCTCCCCACTCTTCCACATTCGATGTAGAAAAGGGATGAGTTAGGATCTTCCCCCCTTCCCTCTATGCCAGTTCTGTTGGAGATTTCTTGGCATATAGGTTCTTCCTCCCTTCCCTTGAAAGATGTATTGCTGGATTCATGAAATAATCTCTCGAATGTAAATTTACAAGGCTAGCCTCTTAGGACTTAAAGTTGGATGTTCAATTTGCCGAGAGTTTCCACTTTGTATTTACTTTATTATCTCATTGTAATGGCCCAAAACCTCTGTAACACAACACTACGAAAATGTTTTCGTATTTTATAAAAAACCTAGATTGGGAATTTGGGATGAGTGCTGTAGTATTATGTATCTTTTTTATAGGAAACGATAACTTTTCATTGGTGTGAAAAAGTCACCAAATACCAAATAGAGTGGGATTACAAAAAACTATGCCATTGTGTGAATAGAGTACTTAGGCTGTAATTACAAAAAGGTTGAGACCTTTTGTTCCATGAATGTTATTTCATGTGTCTTCATGGATGTCATTGACTAAGGCATTTTGAATTTATACCCTATAGATAGTCTGTTTCAACAAGTTCTTTCCTACATACCTGCATGATTAAAATTAGGGTAGAATATTGTAATTGGATTTGTTTGTTTCAAATATGGGGATTGAGGAACATATTTTCTAAACAATAATGATAGTGAATTTTGTATTTGGTATCTATGACTCATTTTGTTTTTATGGTTGTTGAGAAATGCCAACTACTCGTTTATGTTCATAAATGCAGTAGAATCAATTTTAATGTAGATGTATGTAGAGTTTTATGATGTATTTATTTTATTGTTCTTGTTCATTTTATACATGCGAGTGTGTCTTTTTCTCATTTCTTCAGCTTTATATATGCCCATAAATATTTACTATTGTGATCTCTGTGTAAGTGATTAGTTCCAACTAGAGAGAGATACCATGCCTGCGAGAAGTGTTTCTTAGCCATTGTGCTTAAGAAAAGTCAGGTCGCATGTTCTTATACTAATTTTTGTGGGATATACACCGGAAAGAATGACCTTGGTGCCATGGCTGGTGCTTAACTTTATAGTCATTTTGAGGATTTTAAGGATTGGAGGTAGAAAAAGATTTGGAGTTTTTTTAGTTGAAGAAGGTTTTGGTTATAAATAGTTTACTTGTTATTTTAGAATGTGCGTCGATTATTCTCTGCATATATTCCTTAGGTTTCTATGTAGATGTTTGATCTTTGATGATTTTTCTCTTGTCAGTTTCTTCGACTTCGATTTATTCTTGGTTTGGAGTTTTCTCATTTGTCTTTTTTTTTTTTTGCTTATGGTCGTTCTTTCTTTGCCTCTTGGTGTGCATGCGACGTTTTTTCAAATCTTATTCTATTTGATTTGTTATCTTCATTCAATGGAGACTTTTACTATTACGATCTCCATTGGTGATTACTCGATACCGTGAAGCAGTCTGATTGCTCGATTTTCTCAGCCCCTTTGTCGTTTGGATCATTGTGCAAATTTTTTTCTCTTCTTATCCTTCTCCATCTATCTTTTATACATCTATTCTTCAGCCTTATCGTGGTTTTGGTTAACAACACTGATAGGTGCATTACTCCTCCCTCCTCTCGTCTTGTCATACCTATCGAATGTGTGATTAATCGGTCTATCTTTGTTTATTGCACATCAATGAGCCTCATTCTTTCTCTCAATGTTAGGTGTATTGTTGTTCTCTTTTCTTTCCTCACAACACCTACTGGAGGTGAGATTAATCTGATCTCACTCTTGCTTATTAGGCTTCTCTTCTCTCATCTTTCTCCTCATAGAGCTCTGTTTACACTTTGTTTTAAAACATCTCTTCTTGATGGTAGAGAACCACTTTCCATATCTTTGGTGAGAAACACCTCATCATCAAGACATCGACTAACTTTTCTTCATATCATCGTTTCCTCTTGTGGTGCGACTTCAAGCCATTGAGATTTAATGACGAAGATACGGTTGATCTGCACAACACCTTCGTCATTTATATCTACACCAGAGTATACAATTGGGCTAGTTTACCTTGCTACTACCCATTGGTGATCAACTCCATATCCATTGAATATGGGAACAAAATATCTATGACATCTGGTGAGTTTCTCCGTCTCACCATAAATCCTGCAGTGACATTCTAAGAAGCACGGACACGGACACGAGATACAGGCACGACACGATACGGACACATAGACACATCATTATTTTAAAATGTAGGACACGGACACGTTATTTATTTTAATTTTCTATGATATCCTATTAAAAGATAAAATAAAAAATATTAAAAAAAATTTACTAACTATGTAAAATATTTCAAATAAGGATGAATATAAAGTTAACTCGCGTAGTTAGTTATATGAGTCTATTTAAATCCAATAAAGATCAAAATCTCATTATTCTTTACATGCATACTAAAAGCACACAAATCAGAATTTATAAGCCTACCTTAAACAATCTCAAAATACTTAAGTTTTTATCTCATTTTATTCTTCACTCTATTTTCTTTCTTTCCCTTTTTTTCCATTTTAGTACATCTATCTTTGGTGGATGTCGTCGTTGACGGCCTCCACCAACTTGAAACAAATAATTCTTAAATGGAGGTGTCCAAGGTGTGTCCGTGAAGTGTCCGAAATTAAAAATAATAATAATAAAAGAGGACACGGAATTTTGAGTGTTGGACACATGTCCGAAGAGTGTCCGGAAGTGTCGGTGTCCGATACGTGTCCGACACGGATACGTTGTCAAAATAGAAGTGTCTATGCTTCTTAGGTGACATTGACAAGCAATATTACACCGACATACAACTCTTATCCTTTGGTTTTATCGCTTGTAATCCTATAGTTTTTATCCATATTATTGATTGCATACGTAGTTAGCATATCCTCCCTCATTTCTCTTATTCCTCATTCTTTCCTCGTATCTATTTTCTATGCAACTCTTTCGTATGTCAATGAAGTAGTTTGACCCCTATCCAAAAAAAGGATAAATGGATACGGCATCCTTTTTTCTTAAAATGGTTGCAAAAAAACCCCCATCCAAGATTGATGATGTGGATGGAGTAATTACAACAAAAAAAAACTTGTTTGGTTCTTCAATTAGGCTGTACACTATACAAGATCCTAAAAATAGGCTAGAGAAGTAATTTTATCTCAAGACTCTTGAATTCCTTTCCTTCCGGATCTGCCCAGTAGTATTGATTAATTAATCCGAAGCACTCTAGTTTTGTCTTTAAAGCACCACCCAGATAAAGATTCTGCCATTCAACTCCCACTTACTTGAGTGTGTAACTTCACAATGCAGCAGGATGTGAGAGAGATTCTTCACTTCTACTATTGCTGAATCCTGAGAGAAATGCAAAGATTAGGATTTCTCTTCTGAATTTTGTTGATGCTTCCAAGGGCTGTTGCACATTTCTGTATCCAGAACCCTTCTTTATTCTTGATGGGTTATCAAAGCTTACTTCCGCTACCCTTAGTCTGCTGCTGCTCTACTGGTCCTAGATCTATGAGACTTCCGAACCATCTGCTCTTGAAAATGAAAACCTGCACTCTTGTTTCAGTGAGTGCAACATGATTCAACAAATTCATGTGTGATGTCCTTTTTGTCATTTTTATCTGTTAGTTTAGTTTTGGTCAAGTTGTACCTTTTTTTTTATTTATAATAAATCTACTTTCATGAATTTATCAAATTAATAAATTTCATATTCGAGTTAGCAGTAAAATTTAAGTTAGTTGATTAATTGTTGTATTGCATAGTACGAATGGAAATGGAATTGTAAAGAGGCTTTATTCTGTCAAGTGGACCAGTACGATTGGTGGGTGATGATCTGATGGTTATTCCATTTGGGATTTTAAGTGGGTTGCTACTTGCTAGCCTAAAATCTCTTCACCTTCTTATGTGCTCAGAACACAAAACTGTCATTGGCCGGTCTTCCTGTTTGAGCGAGTGAAACCTTCACTCTCTTTCTTCTTCTTTTTTTCAATAAAACAAAAAACCTTCGCTCCCATGAGTTCAAATCCAATGCTTGTCTAAAGTTTATGATTTTTAAGTCTGATTTTATTTAGTCGAAATGTAATTTGTGAGATCAACTGAGGTATGAGAAGTAAAGTGAAGAACATGTGGTAGGGAGGACGGATGATTTCTGGCGACCAAAAAGGAAGAACATTATTGTCAGGAGTTGGAGCAAGAAAGCAGGTTATATATTTTCTGATCCTTCAAGTAATGGTGTTGTAGGTGTTGTAGGAAAGTTTTTCGAAGCGCTTCCCATTAATTATATCAAAGTTCAGTTTTCATTAGTAATGGTGGCAAGCCTCTCTTCTTCCCAAGTTTTTTTCTGTTCGAAAAGGGAATATGTAGTGACAATAGAAAGAAAGAGAATGGGGCATAAGATTGGGTCAAATAGCTTTTTAATTTGAGAGATGTGCTTTGGATAAATGTTTAAGCTTTAAAACGTGATACATTGGTTTTGATAGTATTGTATATTTGGATTTTTGTTTATTGTGCCTAATGTTTCAAAAGGCTCGACCAAGCACGCACTTAGGCTCAAGGCATAGGTCTAGCGCCTCACCTTGAATAGGTGAGGCTTAGGTAAAAAAGGCCCGCTCTAGATGTGTGCCACCTATGAATACTCTCGATTAAATTATGTCTTCTTTATGAACGTTCTTAGATATATATATATAGTGCTCCTTACAAAATAATTCTGCCTGCTCATGCCATGCGCCTAAGCTCGAGGTTAGTAGCGTGCCATTGAGCTTTTAAAAAAACTGATTTGGCTAACTTCTTGTCCTTTTGAAATTTGTACTTTGTGTAACAGTTGCATGCACAATTTTTGATGTATAATATCGTTAGTCGTGAAACCATTACTTCTTTCCATCTTGGATTTGGTTTACCTTTGTAACTAACTAGACGTTGCAATCTGACTTCTCTGGACAGAGTGTAGCATTCGATAGATCAAGTGCACCTAAGGATTGCAGGGTATCCGGATGGTTTCAAGGGAATGATGTTGCTTCAGCTGACAATGCTGAGAAGATGCTCCTCTTGACAGAGTTTACGTACGATCTCGAGAAGAGCAATGCCCAGACATTCGACGTGTTGGAGACAACAGGCTCCAGTCTCGTTGACATGATCCGATTAGATTTCTCATCCAACCATGGAAGCCTGTCTCATACTTGCATCTACCGCGTGAGAGTTCACGGTCACGAACCGGATGCTGTTTCCATGGTGGCAACCAGTCAAGATGGATTGCAGCAGTGAGGTGGCAGCTTGTATTGGGTTCCCAGTTTGTATTATCCTTGTATCTGTTACATTCTCTGCTCCTTATTCATTATTTAGAACCATAGCCCTCAGACACTTATTATCTTCTTTTGGTTAAGTGGGGCACAGGTTTGTTTTCTACTTTTTAACTTCCATCTTTGTTTTTTTTTTTTTGGCATTGTAAACTAATGGAAATGTAGGGTTATGATTTTGACCTGTTGATTCCTAAGCTTCATCGAGTCTTACACAAAGGTGAGCTCTTAAATTCTCATCTCTTTCGAAATTTTGTGGATATTTATTGAAGTATAATGACACGTGATGATCGAATTCAAATCTTTGATCGGTCGAGTTGAGGGTATATGTTTGGCAACGGAGACAACGTAGAAAGCGGATGTGAAGTTTGGCATTGCCTTGGAAAATTTATCCTCTCACCAACTTCAAACCCGAGACAACAGCGAGAGCACACTTACATGATGCATAACTATTGTGCCAACTTTGGGAAACTTGGTAGTAGTTGTAGTAGTTATAGATAGTTCAATTTTAAACTTAAGGTTCTAATAAAATTTGAATCCAAAATTTTTGGATTTATTTTTATTAGATGTCAAACATATCATATAGAAATTTAATCCAAAATTTAGGAACAAAAATGTATTTATATATAAAAAAAGAACTCTTGGCATTTTAGAAGAATACTTGTGAGTATTTGGGTGCGATATGTGGCACAAATTTAAGTAAGAACATAAGAAACTAAATTGATTTAAATACACAATAATCAAGTTCACATAGCAAACTAAAATTATACTAATTAAATGAATCTCGTAAGGACACTCTTAGAACATAGGAAGTATTTGGGCCACAAAGAATGAAGAAGGAGAATGATTCCCGATATTTGCATCACCAAGAATAACATCATAATCACGCTTTCTCAAAATTAACTTTTTAATCTCTTCTTAATTATTTTTTATTCTTTCTATAACAATTTTTTATTCTCCCAATAACCATTTTTCACTAACATCAAATTCATTATTTTATTTTCTTCATTATCATTTCATTTTCTCTTCATAATCATTCTTTCATCCCAAATATAAACAATTATTCTCCCCATACTCATTTTTTTATTATTGTCTCTCTAATTCTCACTCATCTCATAATCATTCTCATTCTTCTTCCCCAACACACCCCAGATAAATTTACGGCGTCTCGAGTACGATTCCTACCAAACAAACATAATTATCTTAATATTACCAAGCATTCAAAAAATAAAAATAAAAATCGAACAAAGCAAACATAGTGATCTAAAGATGTTGAACATTTCTAATTGTAGATATTATAAGATTGAAAGAAAATCGGTTATTAGCATTAAAAAGTAGTTTTTGACAACATTATATTAATTTATGTGCATAAATCAAAGAATCTCTGTCATGGGTATGAACATACATATATATATATATGGGTTATATATGTAGGTCAATAAAATTGTTTTCTTTTTTAATTAATTAATTTATTTTTATATATTTTTTAAAGTCATTAAAAGAAGTTATTATAGAGATTTCAAACATTCTCAATAGTTGACAACCACATCCTTCCTTGAATAGAATAATAAATAAATAAATAAATAAATCTTGAAAAATATGGATTTGTTCTAAACAACAAACAAACACATCAAAAGTACTATTTTGGTTTTGTAACTCATTCCACTTTTAATTATTAAACTTTCAAATTCATTCTTTTTTCTAAACTATTTTTTTTTCTCACATTAATTTTAGAGCAACACTTGCATGATTATTTGTTTTCTTTTCATTAATTAAGTTTGACATTTTGTTTTAAATGTAATCATTCTAATACAAATTTAATATATTAAATTGAAATTAATAGCATCTAAAATAAAAGCTAGAATTGATGCAGTTGTGTTAAATTCTTTGTTGAATTAAGTTTTCTAATATTTCTATAATATTCAAAACAATAACAAATATATATTATGTAAAAATGTTTTGTTTAATTAAAAAATATATTTTACACTTTGGTAGTGTTAAAATATTCGGGGTGATAACAAACCCTACATGGAGGACGTCTAATACTCTCATATAAATTGAATTGGAATAACACCAAATAATGAAACCACTGCATCATTGATCCATTTGGTTTGGTCAATCTTTCTCTTGTTTAGTTTACACAAAGTTTTTTTTTTTTTTTTTTAATGTAATCTAAATTAAATCAAACAATTTAATAAAATTTAAAAAATAAAAATAATATATATAATAAGTGAAAAGATGGTACGAAAATGTCTAAAAAAAAAAATTTAAAAAAAAAAAAAAAAAAACGAAAGAAAAGAAAAGAAGTATTTATACTTGTTTGCATAATTTCGCATCAATTGGACATTTGAAGGCACGTGGATTAAAAATTAAATAAATCAACGAATTGTAGAGACCAAGATACATAATTATAAATAAAATAAATAAATAAAACTTTTCTCTTAACCCAAATGAAAGTCTGCAATTTCCCTTTATTTATGGATCTATCTTTATCTTTATTTATATATATATAATTTTTTTTTTTTTTTTTTTTTTTTTAAAGCTTGTAAATGAGGCAAACATTAACCCAACATTTGGTTCCCCTCATGTTTTTGCTTCTTAATTATTATATAATTATCTTTTGGGACCATCTTATTATTCTATTTTAATTTCCATTCAATAAATAGTGAACCATTTACATTAATTATTTTCCCATTTTCACTTAATTTGTTATAGATTTTTTGACAATTGTTCTACAAATAGTTTTAAAATGATGAAATGGGTAGAATTCAATATGACCATGTTTTGGTTTTTCCTCTATTTTTATTTAATCTTACTTTAGAAGTAAATTAAAAAAAAAAAAAAAAAAAACTTGCAAAATTAAAAATAATCAAATCTAAAAAATAATTAAAAATATAACCACGCTCAAACAAATTAGCAAATGTAGCCACTGTATTAATGAGTCGTATATTTTCTTATGATATAATATTTAAATTTGACTACATTTATAATTATTTTATGAAAATAACATATTCACACCAATTTTTCATTAAAAAAAATAGAAAAAGATTTACCTTACAAGAAAATAAAATACTAATGGCTGCCAATTTTTACCCATTTTTAATTTAATTACCATTTGTTTTTTTTTTTTTTTTGATTGTAATAATATAATGGCTACCAATTTCAAAATTATTGAGAATGTTTTAATTAAGACACTAATTTATTGGTTTCTT
>JBBMEG010000024.1:10835631-10852243 GCA_037832605.1 Cyclanthera cordifolia
ATTGTAATAATATAATGGCTACCAATTTCAAAATTATTGAGAATGTTTTAATTAAGACACTAATTTATTGGTTTCTTATTTCTAGTTTTATGTTGTTCCAATCATTTTTTGAAATTGATGTAGGGACTAGATATATATAAAGAAAATATTTAATGCTTGGTTGATGATTATTTTCTAATAAGTTTAGGGTTTTGTTGGCAAACCTATTTTTAATTTTAAAAAAAAAAACAGCAAAGAATGTGTAATTGATATTTAATTATTACAAGTTTGTGGTCATTATTAGCAAATAGTAACTTTTGATGGGTCATTTATTGAAACAAAGTTCACTAATGAACATAGCTTACATGCATCATAAATTAAGGTGTGAAGAGTTAGAGTTTCCCTCACTTATACTTCACAGATTTCTTTATTGCATTATCTACTTTTTAAAAATGTTTTCAAAACAAAACTTATTTTCAAAAATGGAAATTATTCCACTAATAAAATTTAATTTTTTTTTTTTTTTTATAAAACTAATATTAATGAGTATTTAGTACAGAAAATAATTTAATTTTAAAAAATTAAATTTTATATGATATTCACCTGAATTATGTATTTATTAAACTTTAGATCAAAATATATAGAAAATTTGAAAAGTACTTACAAATGGGATAATCGTTGAATGCAAAGGGAAAAAATGTACTATGAAATGGTAAAAAAAAAAAAAAAAAAAAAAAAAAAAGTTGTCACACGAGATTTCAGCAAAGAAGATGAATGTGAGACACGTGTAAATTTGAAATGTATATTTGTATTGATTTGAATATGTGCGAATGTGTAGTACAATCTCTAATATATTCATTTGATTCTTTCTCTCTCCTATATAAATACTTCGAGGGCTTCACATCATGTTCTCAAATGAAGAATTGTCTCAATGGCTTTCCAGCTTGTTCTTGAGGTTGAATTTGTTGATGTTTGATCTTTTTTTATGGTTGTTCATTGACTTGTTGACCTTTGGATCGGTCTCTGACTTGTTGATATGCTTGGATGATCGGTCTTTGAACTTGTTGATCGTGGATCGGTTTTTGACTTATTGATGGTGGGATCGGTCGTTGACTTGTTAATCTTTATGTTAGTCACTGACTTGTTGATCCAATTGGATGATCGGTCATTGACTTGTTGATCGTGTGATTTTGGTCGTTGACTTGTTGATTTTTTGGCATGGTTCACTTGAAGAACACGATATGTGTTCTTCGTGTTTGAGTGATTTATTTGAAGAATGTTATGCACGTTCTTCGTAGTTAGTTTATGGAATTGCGATTAAGACTTGAAGAACCAATGTGTGTTCTTTGTATTTATGATTTTGAACTTCAGAATGACGTTTAATCTTTGGAAACTTGGAAAGTATTCATCTTTGTTGAATTCTCTATCAATTTCCAACTTCCTTCCCGAAAATGAATGAAAGTCTCTCTATTTATAGAGCTTCCATACATCTGGACTTGGGCTTGATGAGCTTTTGGACCTAGGATCTGGGCTTGACCCATTGGACTTGTCTATATGGACTTGCGGTTCACTAACTGAACTTGAATCTTATTTAATTTTCATCCCGTTTCAAAATAAAACCAACTTTTGATCCAATTTAATTTTGAGAAATATTGTCTCAAAATTTAGTTTAATTTTATCATTAAATTTTAAAAATTGATGTGAAAATTAATTATTTGTCGAAATTTCTCCATCAACAACAAAAAAAAAAAAAAAAAGAGAGAGAGAAAAGAAAAATCTATATATATATTTTTTTTTCTCTGGCAAACTGAACTAGTTATAAAAATAGCACTCAACAAATCCCTGAATTTCTTCATTCTTGTTAACATAATTAAATACAGTTTTAATTTTTTTAATTTCTAAAGATCATAAACAAAATTTTGTGTTTGAAATATGAGCTCAAGGATAAAACATATTGCAAATCAAACCTTAAAAATTCCTATTACTAGTGACATTTTTTTAACTAAAAAAATAAATAAATAACTTAAATATAAAACCAAACAAACCCTCATGAGTAGGGTCAAAATAACATTAAAAAAATATTAAAAGATTATTACTTAAATTTCGATGTTCACTTAGTTAAAAATTAATTTTTTTTGTCGACATCAGAATATTGCAGAAATTCAATATGTTTCATTAAAATAGTTGCTACGAGTTTAAACTAGTCCAAACATTCTTCATTTTTATTTCACTATTTTTCGGTTTGTTTTATTTTGATAAGCAAAATTTCAAATATTTGAGTATTTTTTATAAAAATAACTCAAATGTAGTTCTTTAAAATAAATTTCTTGCTATTTTTTAATTACTTTCTTTTAATATATGTTTATAAATTTTAAAAATATATATGTTTTCCATTTTTTACATTTTCTGGTATTAAAATTATTGAATATTAAATTAATTTAGTTTAAAGTAAAGGAATTAAATTTTAGAAATTTTCAATATGTAAACTAAAATCAAACACTTAAAAAATTTCACAAGATTTTAAAAGGCAACCACAAATTAACTATTGACCTTTGAATTTTATTTCAATTGCTGCATGCACTTGCATAGTGCTACATTCATTAATTTCCATTCTCTTGAAATTTGAGTGTAAAAAAATATTAATCATTATTATTATTATTATTATTATTATTAATTTGAGTGTAAAAAAATATTAATTATTATTATTGTTATTATAATTATTATTAGCATAAAACAAGTGTTTGTTTTTGTAAGTGCAAATCTCAGTTTTCATGTCCAAAATTGGACACTATGTTTGGTCACCATCATTAGAAATTTTGCATGTGCAATGCAATCAATCCCAATTTCAGTCATAATTTTTTAATATTATGCAAATAATTGGTTTAACCTTATCAATTTATTTATATTTATATTTTATTTTGGTTGGTGAATTTTCAAAAAATGTTTCTAATTATGGTCCTCAATTTTTAAATACCTATTTTAATCCGTACACCATAAACAAAAAAAAAAAAACAAAAATATTTATTTTAGTTAAGTGATTTTTTTTTTCACTCGTAAATTATTTTCCCTCTCTTCTAACTTTTTTTTTTTTTTTTTTTTTGAGATAGATATTCACACCATACTCGAGCTAATCACGCATGTCCCTAAGCTAGAATGAAGACTACAAATTAATATCACAGATAGGTCTCGAACCTAGGATCTTGAGGGAGCATACCTCTAGAGCTCAAGCGTTCAACCAACTGCAACTGCGTCACCCCTCGAGGATTTCATCACTTCTCTCTCTACAAGTTTTATTTTTTTCAATCCATTTCTTTTTATTTTTTTCAGTCTCTCTTCATTTTACATGATCAAATTGTTTATCTTGAAAAATTATGTTGTAGATGACTATTTTCTTCAATAATCATTTATTTTATTTTGATTTGTCACTTATTGTCTACAAAGTTCACAGTTTACCATATAGCCAATGTGAAAAAAAAAAATGAAAATGAAAGAAAAAAAAAAAGAAAGAAAAGAGGATGAGAGAACTCGATTGAAGAGAGATAAAACTTCAAAAGAAATGATGGAAGATAAAAAAAAGTCATTTAAGGGTGTTTGTTTGGAAAACTGTAGGGTGATTATTTTGAGTGTTCAGAAATGAGTAGTTATTTTGAGTGATTATAAAGAAGAAATTGTAATAATAGCTCGTTTATATAAGGTTTTAAAGAGTGATTATAAAAACTAGTTTATAAAATCTAAATAAAAATACAAAACAAACAGCTCCTTAATAAGTAAAATTGTATATAACTATAAGTATAATTTTTTTTTTAGAGTTTAAGAATTAAAATTGAACATTTTGAAAGTCGAAAGACAAAAATAAGACAAACAACAAAATTCAATGGTTAAAATTGGACATTTTGAAAGTCAAAGAACTAAAATGAAATATTTTAAAAGTCCATCAATTAAAATGGACCAAATTTCAAAGTAAAAAAAAAAAAAAAAAAAAGCAAAAATGATATTTTGACTATTTATTTATTTTATTAATTTTTTTTTTTAAATCAATAACATTTTTTTTAAAAAAATACAATAACATAAGAGGGGAAGAATTCAAACTTTTGATTTCCAACATAGGTGTTAATGAGTTATATTATGTTCAAGCTGTGAATGCAAGATTATTTTAATAATATGAAGAATTTCTCAAATTTATAATGCATGTACATATTTATACAAAGAATAATATTTTTCATAAAATACATTTATTCATTTATTTTTATTAGATCTCTAAATTTTGACTTTTATTTATTTTTATCGGTCGGGGGCATAAGTTTATGTTTCATTACTTCTTAAATTTTTAAGTTACTTTCAATTTTTAAAATGCCTATTTTAGTTCCTAAATTTTTATCGAAAATATTGATTGTTTGCGTTGGTTTCATCGTACTATTGTAGTATTGTCTAGAGATGTCTATATTTTACGCGGAGGCAAATCTCATGAGGCGGGAATTTCCAATTAGGCAGGAAGTGGAGCGGGAGACGGGATGAAATTTTTCCAGATGTCTAAATAGAATCGAGGACAGGGAATGTCCCCATTTCCCCAATTCCCGCCTCAATTACTTAAAAAAAAAAAAAAAAATTATATCTTTACGTTATATATAAAATATATAGGTTGATAAAATTATATATACAAATGAATATTTTTCCTTGCAAATTTATAATATAATTGAAACGTCTAAAAATGTTTAATTATTCGAATTTACTACCTTAAAAAATATTTAAAAAATGGAAAAGAAAAAAAATAAACTAAAAAATTCCCCGAACCCCATCCCCGCGATTCTCGGTGGGAATCCCCGCTACGATTGCAAAAAAATAATTGGTGAATTTAGCCAAAACGAAATTAGTTTGGAAAGTAGGAACGGGAAAGCCATCACTAGGTCACGCCCTAACATCTCTAATATTGTCACTTTTTTTTTTTATGTGTCAACATTAATAATTATAGATACAAATATTATAAAATTTGACTATATTTATAATTATTTTGAGATAAAACAACTACTTTTTCGTATTTTAATTTTTTTTTTTTTCAAAACTAAATTCTCTCTCTCTCTTTTTTTTTTTTTTTTTTTTACATATGATTTAAATTCTAATTTAAGGAGACTTATAATTTATTTTTATAATTATTAAAAAAAAAAAATCACTAAATTTATTATTATTATATTTAAAAACAAAGAAGTGGTTCAATCTCCCATGTCATAATATTTAAGCAGAAAAAAAGGGAAACGCACAGAACAAAACCCAAAACAGAGCTTAACAAATTAAACAATGAAAAAGTCCATCGTGAATCCTTCCCTATAAAAAGGGCGTCATCCAAAATCAAACCAAAAATTTAACTTTGTTCACAATCAATCTCATTCGTAACTCTGCCAACTTAATTCCATGAAATCTATCCATTTCTTCTTCTTCTTCTTCTTCTTCTTTTGACGATCAATTCCATTCCATTTGATCCACACCAAAAATAAAGGTTTCAATCAAATCAATCGATTCGACCCTTTTCAATTTTGATTCTGCCATGAACATTTGAAGAACTTCGATCCAACAAACTGCTGCAATGAAAGGATCGAATCGCAATCTCCTGGAATCGGCGTTTCTTCGAAGGTGATTTTGAGATTCTTCCCTTTTTTTTTTTTTACAGTTTCTTTTCGAGAATGCATATAAAAAAAATTCTCGTTTTATTTTTCCGAGATAATTCGCCCTAATCGATTTTGAATATTATTATTGATCTTTCTTATGTTGTTCTTCTGTCAGTTTCAATGCATTTTGGAATTTGACTATTCCATTGAAGATCGACATTTTGCTCCTTTTTTTTTCTTTCTAGAATTGCTAACATTCAATTTCAGGTTCTTTTTTCTTCAATTTACATGTTTGGAAAAACGTTGATGTTCATTTGTTTTAATCTTATTGTTTTTGCCATTGCTCCGATAGTTGACTTTCTCGTGCATAAGAATACTTCCACCATTTGTCAACCTTTCGTTGGTTGCCACTTTGATTTTAGGGATCAAATCTGTCCCTCTTGGAATGAATTTTATTTCTAGGTTTTTCTTCTTTTTGGGGTAATGTACTAATGTAGATGTTTTCTTTGGATTTCTTGAGTTTTTTTTTTCTTTTTTTTTTTTTCTTTTTTTATTGAATCATTGTTGCCTGGTTGGTTTTCTGTTCTGTTTATTTTGAGATCAACAATGTGTGTGACTGGGGAGATTCGAAACTCTAACCTCATAGTCAAGGTTATATGTCTTGACCGATTGAGCTATACACGGGTTGGCTTCGGTTTCGTTTATTTTCACTAGCAATTGATTTGAGAGGAGACTATTATGATTGGTATCAGTGATGGTTTTCGATGTAGAGTCCTTTGTTTATTTCTTTAGTTTCTGGACATTCTAGAGAGTGAAATGAATTTTTTTGCCATAGTGCCGCTTCAGTTTATGTTTACTTGTTTGATGTATATATTCCTTTTTCATGTAGATCTTTGATTTGGGTCAGTGGCATTGATG
This sequence comes from Cyclanthera cordifolia, assembly GCA_037832605.1. Taxonomy (NCBI): domain Eukaryota; kingdom Viridiplantae; phylum Streptophyta; class Magnoliopsida; order Cucurbitales; family Cucurbitaceae; genus Cyclanthera; species Cyclanthera cordifolia. The sequence continues at coordinate 10,842,129 of JBBMEG010000024.1, forward strand.
AGAAGTTGCAATATCAACAATGACTTTTGAAAAACAAGACTCTAGAAAAAAGGTGAATGAATTCTTAAGTTTTTTTTGTTGTTGTTTTGTTCTCTTGAATTTTTTTATCCCATCTTTTTATCTTCCAAAAAAAGTGGGACAAACTTTGCAACTTTTGAGGTTAATATCTATTTCTTTTTCCTTCTCTGCTTTCAGTCCTTCGTCAGAAAAATATTTGCCATGGGAGAAAGAAATGGGAAGAAAGAGTTCAAAGGCTCATTTGAGACAACTGGTGAGTTCCAAAAGGGATCTGCTTTTAGTTAAATTAACATATTATCTTTATTTTTTATCATAAAGAAAGAAAATCTCACCACAGAAAGCAAAGGTTTATCCAGTTTGGTCATTGATGATAAGTTTGAAGTGCTTTTACCTTTGAGTTAGAGGAGTTTTGAGCATGTATTTGCTTGCCTGTGGAAAAAAAAGGAAAGAAAAATTCTAATACGAAAGGGATAGGAAGAGAATTGTGTCAGTAAATCCAAATGGAGAATATATTCAATTCTCATCTTTAAACTAGTGTGAGAAACCAAGCAAGAATGGTATATTCTCTTTCTCCATCTTGATATTGTTCTTTTCCCTCAGCTATGTGGGTATATTTTTTGATCAGTTGGTTAAAAATATGGAGTTCAACAAGAAATGAATTTCTCCTGGTTGGATTATGAGAAAGGGCTTTTCGTCAATTTTTCTTTAGGTAGAAACATGATCAATGGATATTTTATTGGTTTTTAAGTCACTTTCGTTTTTTTTTTCTTTTTCAATCTATATGTAGAACGGCATTCGGACTTACAGCTAGACAGTACATTCTTAGGTAGCACGGATTCTCTAATGTCTTCTGGTCATGAAGTTCAATCCTTCCGGTACTTGTTATGACATGATTATTTTGATTTTCTTTTCATTTTGACCAGATGATGAACTTGTACTCTTTTTGTGCATTAAAATTTGTTTTACCTTGTGGGATTTGATTCAGTGTTTTTGTTGCGACGTGGAATGTTGGAGGAAAATCTCCCCATACCAACCTCAATCTGAACGATTTTCTTAAGAACGACAATGGCACTGATATTTACATATTCGGGTATGTTTTCTGCCCATCTCCCTCTTTTCTTCCCTGTTTTTTAAAAGTTGTTATTAGAAGTTTAGAACTTAGAAGTAAATAATAGAATCCCTCTCCCTCTCCCTGTTTCCTTCCATTTTTTTTTAAATGGCAGTTGTTAGAAACATGGAATAAGCTCATTCATCTTGCTATGCATTGAAAGTTCTTTTTTCCTATATTTTCTTTCCTAGAAATTGCATGGTTCGTGGATTACTGATTAGAGAACAATACTTCTTTCCCGTTGAAATTTTATGTTTGGTACTTACAAGTTACAACGACACCGTGGATAGTATCCTCGATCTGATATTCGCAATCAAATTTGTCACTTGGTTCTTTATATATTTCCAATCATATCAGCAGGTTGATGTTTTATTTAAACTCCTATCATCAGTTTTCAGGAAATTGTGCCTCTAAATGCTGGAAATGTTCTAGTTATTGAAGACAATGAGCCAGCTGCAAGATGGTTATCCTTAATTAATCAATCATTGAACAACCCAACAAATTGCTTCTCGAGAGGACATAAACCTACCACTGGTCTTGGAAGTTCGAAATTCTTTCCAAAACCTTCCCTTAAAAGCTTCAGTAAAACTTTCAGGACTGTGAGTAGAAGGAAGCTAAAAAGTTGCAATTGTACGTCGCTGGAACTCGAAAGGAAACGCGGTAAGGATTTCTGGTTTCGATGCCAACCATCAAGTGTGAGTGAAGATGGTATTTCTTCAGATGAAGATGACGACGAGGAGGACCCAGGTGTCTTTGATATTTCAGAAATTTCCGTTCCAGAAAGTGGTAACGAGATGAAGTATGGTCTTATTGCAAGTAAACAAATGGTTGGCATTTTTGTCACAATTTGGGTCAGGAAGGAGCTTGTTCCACATGTTAGCCACTTACGAATAGCAAGTACCAGTCGCGGAATCATGGGCTGCCTCGGGAACAAGGTAACTCTGATATATTTCGAGTTCCTTTGTTAACAGATACTGAAGAATTCTGCATAATATCCATCATATTTCATTTTTAAATTGTGAGATTGGTTCTTATCTTCCAGGGGTGCATTTCTGTGAGCATGTTATTTCACCAGACAAGCTTTTGCTTCATCTGCAGTCACTTAGCTTCTGGAGAGAAAGAAGGGGATGAACTAAGGAGAAATTTGGATGTCATCGAAATTCTTAAGAACACGCAGTTTCCAAAAATATGCAGAACATCTTACAGTCGGATGCCAGAGAAAATTCTCGGACACGAGTGAGCATCTTAAATTGTTCAATTTCTTTTTTTTTTGTTAAAAAAAAACATACACAAAAATAAGAACTACTTTTTGGTAATCCCATTCCATATGACATGTAAATATTCTGGTTACTGAGTTTCTCATTTTTGTTGATGTAACGGCTCAAGACGAATAATATGGTTAGGAGACTTGAATTATCGGATAGCTTTGAGCTACACGGAAACTCGAAGACTTATGGAAGCGAATAACTGGGAGGCACTTCTCAACAAAGATCAGGTAGCTGTTCTCTAGAGTCAGTAATGACAATGCCTAATCACTTGAGAAACGTTCATTCTATCTTGTAGAGATTACTGTTTCAATATAAAGTTGTGATTTAAGTTTGAGATTCTGTCCTTAAATTGACATTGTTTCCTGCTAATTCTTATGTTTTGGTGGATGTTACAGCTAAAGATTGAAATGGATGCCGGGCGAGTATTCCGTGGATGGAAAGAGGGAACAATTTACTTCGCACCCACGTATAAATACTACTACAATTCCGACACATACGCAGGAGACTTGAAAAAATCGAAAAAGAATAGAAGAACTCCAGCTTGGTATGATAGAAAAAAGCATACAAATTGTAATCAACCCACATAACACATGGTCCTGAAAATTCCTAGAAAAAAATGCAGGTGTGACAGAATTTTATGGCACGGTGATGGCATTCGACAACTTTATTACATTCGCGGGGAGTCTCAATTTTCCGATCACCGCCCCGTTTGTGCAACATTCTTAATCGATGTCACCGTCATCGAAGGACTGAAGAAGAAAATACCCGGCTTCGATATGAAAGTCAGAGCTGAATGAAGAAATACCATCAACGAATAGTAGATATTACCCCTAACTCTGTAAGTAGACTCAATTTCGTTGAGCTCCCTTTTAAAACACACATTGCATTCTCCTTCCTTAACTCTGTCTTTTTTATCTATCAGATCCTAATTATGCTCAGTAGCTCACTCTAACCATTCATCACAAGAACACGATGAATCGTCGAAGTTTTTCCCGACGTTACTAGTAGGATCGTGTAGAGATCATAACAAAAACCAGCAAATAGAGTTATATTTGTAGATTTTGAAGTCGAAGAAAGGGATATGATTCTCTACAAGTATCGATCATCAAACTATCACTATATGTTGATGATCATCATCAAATCATCAGCCATGGATGCAGATGGTTGTTGTTTATAAGTGCATCACATCAGATTGCAGCCAATGGGGAAAACTGAAAAAGAGAAGAATGGTTGAGAAGATTAAAAAAAGGTAGAAAAACAAAAAAAAAAAAAAAAAAAAAAAAAAAAACAGTTTGGTTTATTTGAATGTAGCTCTCAGTCAAACCAGAGAGGGGAAGTGATAGTTGTTTAGCAATTTTTTGTCTTTTTAGCACTGAGCAGATTGTAGCAGTAACATTTGATTATTTGAATATAGTGTTGGATTTTTTTTTTTTTTTCTTTCCTTTTTGTTGTTGGAGAGTAGAATCCAAAGTTTGACAACCAGAAATTTCTTTTGCTATTTTGATCACGTGCTGGGTCACGTGATGGCAGGTGAACAAATTATTATATAATTAGCAAGAACTCCTCTCAAGTTTTGATTTTTTTGCTTTGGAAACTGGAAGTTCCTCAAGTCAAACACACATCACATGGCTCACACTCACTCACCCTTTGGATCTGCATTGAAAACTGTGTTTCATCTTTATTGACTAATACAGTCCATTTGTATTTTGAAAGTTCTTTGATTTATTGCTAATCACTCCCTTCTAGTTATTTATTTTGCATATCAAGTCCTATATTGATATTATCATATGGCTCTGCTAACTTCTTATAATGTACACTTCACTCTTATGGTATACGTACCTATGCGATGGGAGGATCCCGACTTCACACACCTTTTTCTCGAAATAGTCTTATTATGCGCAAGTTGATATGTGTTCATTCTATGATGACAATCTACTACAAAAAAAAAAAATTTGTAAATTTTCTAAGCTTTCAGACGTTGTAAGGTTAGAAGATATGTTTCGTTAGAATAATTGAGATCTCGTAAGCTGACTTGAATACTCATGAAAAACTAAGTTAAAATGATTTGTGTCGAATTATGTAAATCATCAGTTAACCCAACAACTTAAGTTAGGAGTTGGGATAAAAAGTTAATGATATCAACTACACTCCCCTCATTGATAAATGTTCAATTTTAAATAGGGAGAAAACAACTTGACAAGGATTCGAACTCAGAACTTCCTACGCTGTTATCAAGTCGAATTATGTAAATCATCAATCAACCCAAAAGTTTAAACTAACAATTTGCAACTTCACAAGAGTGTTTTAAACTTTTTTTTTCTTCGATAAAAAGAGTCTCGCTTGTAAAATACACCAAATACAATATGGTTACTATTTGCAAATTATACAAAATACAAGGGTGTAACTTGTAACTCGTGAATCTCTAAGGGCTTGTCCAACAACTGAGGTGTTTGAGACATGCTTCCTTAGACATCTCAGGTTCGAGACGGTTAGGAAGCGCTTAAACTAGAATATCCTTGAAGTATCGTTGAGATGTAGTATCAGACCCTTGAATGTAATGGAGCCAATTTAAAGCCAAAACAGACAAGGCCAAGGCCAAGGCCAGTAAGGGGTAGTATCCCTACTTGGGTGGTAGGGTGCGATTGGCTGGTTATCCAAAAAAAAATCAAATAAAATAAACTTGTGAGTATCCTATTTTTAGAAAGAAAAAAAAAAACATCCTACATATTGTGTAGATGAGTATATAATATGAGATCAGGAATCACAAATTTGAGTACAAGTCTTACTCAAAACTGAAACAAAGAAAGCAGTTGAAGACAAAAGTTTGAAAAACCTGTTAACTTATATAAGCAAGGCAAGACCACAAGTTGTTGGACTTGCAAAACAAACAAGACATTGATTCTCTCTCAGCTTCACACACACACAAAAAAAAAAAACATGAAACCTTTGATCTGCAAATCATTGCTTTCAATTCTCCACACTTTTTTACTCATCTCTTCCCTCCATCTTCACACTCCATCTCAAGCTGCAAGATCTCTCCTCCCGTTATCATCGCCGTCGCCGTTGTATCGGATCCGTCTTCTTCATCTTCCCTTTGCAGCTCGGAAGCTACCCGAAACGGCATCGACTACTTTCTCGAGCCTCCACGGAATACCTCGAAGCGGACCGAATCCTACACAGAACAAGTAAATGTCTCTGAATCCTAATATAGTGTTCTGTTTTTATGTCTTAGTTTTTGACTGATTGATTCTCTGTTTTAAAATTTTGGGACAGATTGAAGCCAGAGTTTAGAAGTTAAATCTGAAGCAGAAGATGTTCAAGAGAATCTCAATGCCATCCATTTTAGTTTTATTTTTTATACTTTTTTTTTTTTAATAGCTATAGAAATACAGTACTGACTGTTACATACATGATCTGATTAGAAAATGGCTTCTTTCAAGACCTTTCTGTGTATGTGTAGATTCTCAATGTTAATCAACTTTCACAAATTTGATTGGTTTTATGAAATCTCGTATCCGATTCGATCTGAGCTCGATCCCTTGTTCAATTCCTCCTTCAACCGATGAATTTTAATCTCTTTTCGTTTTGCATCATTGGTTGAGGCTTGAGATTAGGTACGCTCTCTTTCATATCTCAAATTCGAAACTTGTAAACTTTGTTGCTGTCTCTCGAGTTCAGGTCTTGAGACGAACGTATGTATTGGGGAGAAGCTATGATTCCCCGGTTATAAAAAAAAATAAAAAAATAAAAATATATTCCTAGTAGCTTTGATGAGTTGTAAGGATACTTTTCAAGTAGGTCCATGTTAGAGACTAATCACCAAGAGAAATAAACCTATCATCTAACTTTGATTTTCTTATCTTTGATATCATTTTCAAAATAGGTTTTCAATTATCCAAGTGTAGTGTTCACGAAGATTACGAAAGGGAAAAATGTTAGAAGGAATACGAAAGAAAAGCAAAAAAACAAATGAGAAAGATAAATGCAATCCTCAATCTTATGGATGAGGGATGGCATGAAAATCTAATCCTTACCCTTGGAGGGCCCAATACCCTAGAGGGATTGGGCTAGGGTCCTTGGATCTTATAAAGTTGCTTAATTTCAAATGTACCATTATTAATCATTCATAAGGACATGTTCCTCTCTTCAAATAATTTAAATCCATATTGCGTAACGAGGGTGAGTGAATAGAGAAATTAGTTTAGAAGTGAAAATACATTTAAGTTTTTTTTTTTTTTTTTTTTTTTTTTTTTTTTTTTTTTTCAGTTCAACCGTGGGAATGGGAATTTGAATCCCGTAATTTATAGGTCATTAGATGTACACTAATGTTGTTAAGATATTACTCTTGTTAATAATATACGAGAATAGAGATTCAAATAAATAATTTTTTAATTCAAAATATGATGTTTTTAAGTAGTTTAGTTATGCTTTTTCATTCAAAGAAGTTAGATAAGGAAATGGGTTAATAAGTAATTAATTTAGTACAATAGATAGGTAATTAATTAAAAATAGATTTAATAGTTCCGTCTATATTTGTCACCTACCTATAAATTAACATCGTAACATTTTTTTTTGATAATTAAATCTAGTTGGATTATAAACGATTTGTTATGAAATTTTTTTCTAGAAATGTCTATAAATTGGTATAAACATTCACATATATAAAAGGAATGTAAGTATTATTATAATATCAAACATATCTAAAATATAAATACAACTTTACTTTAATTAAATTTTCCATCCTAGGCATGATTTTGTTTATTATATTACTTTAATTAAAATTTTCAAATCTAATTAAAAAAATATCGAAAGGGTTGGTAGCACAATTGTTTCATGGTGTTAATCCAGTTCAACACCAGCGTCACGGGTTTGATTCTAAAAGAAGGAAATAGAAGTCTCTCTCACACACACACACAAACAACAAGAAAGGAAGAGACAATACATAGAAAAATTATCGTGGTTTGATCAACAGTGATTAAGGATAGAGTGGATGTTAATGCATCATTTGTGTCAGTTGAGTTATGCATGTCTCTCATCCAGCAGTAGCCAAACATGTCTTAGTGTTTCTCTATGTCTTTTTTTATATCTAGCTCGTTAATAAGCTTGTCAGAAGTATGACATAGATTTGGTATAAACTTTCGCTTATGTTTGTTTTTTTGTGAGAGAAGAGTAGTTAACCATTATTCCTAAAAAATAACTCAATTTGCATTTGATAATAAATAACAATTTTTAACCACTCGTCAAACTTACTATCAAATCACTTCATCAAACATATCGCTTAACTATTATTAATATCAATACACGAACAAATAATTAATTATTCAATCACTACTAACATCAATCATATTCAAACAAATTTTATGACTGGTTTTTGTATCACTAGACAATCGATTACACTACCAACAAATTCAAGTAAGATATAAGTATATGTAAAAATGTGAATTCTAATACATTGAAAAAATAATAATAATTGAATCAAGATACTAAGATCATGCACAAATGTTGCCATATTTAACAAAATTCAATTTATCTACCTATATAATATATAATCGAAATCAATTTTAAATCAACTCCAATCCACTCACCAACCAACACAATTTCTTTTCTTGTTTTTTTCTTTTTTGAAAACTTCTATTTGAAAAAGAATCCTAATGGAACAAACCATTATTCAGTTTTTTTTTTTTTTTTTTTTTTTTTTTTTTAGCTATTATATCCAAACTAGTTATTATAACTATTTTAAATAATCATTTTACTTTTTAATCACTTAAAATAAATTCATATTTTAAAACCATACAAAATAACAAACTTCTCATAAAAGAAAAAACCTTATTCACATATGTAGATATTAAAATGTGTGAATATTCATTTCAAAATTAATTGACTAAAAAAAAATAGCGCACATTATTTTAAGATTGTTTCGAGGACTCCTCACTTTATCATATGGGGACATTATGAATTCTTCAACCGTGTTAATTAAATGCAGTGTGATTTTGAAATAATTAGTGATTTTGAATAATAATTTTGTTAACTTCTTAAATATTAGATAAAATAAAGGTTTAGTGTATATGGTTTGTGATTTGTAACATTATAAAATTTGCATATATATAATATTCAAAAATTATTTTATATAGCAATTTTTCATTTATCTATTTAATTATAGCATTTAAAAGAAAAAAAAAATGGTACATAGTAAATTTTTATTCATTGTTTAAAATTTTCAATTTTATCCCCTTTCAGCAAGTTGATTGAAAACTATTAGTGAATTGATTGAATTTAGATCGAGAGCTATCCGCTGAACTAATGATTAATTTTCAGATAACTGATTGGAAAACTATTAGAGAGTTGATTGAATTTAGATCGAGAGCTATCAGTTGAACTAACGATTGAAAATTATCAACTGACAGATATCAGTTGAATAGATTGAGATGAAGATATTTTAATCATTTTACATAAACGATCAAATTTCTTATTACGTAATAAATATTTTTGGAATTTTACGATATTATTTTGATTTTTTTTTTTCATTAAAAAATATATAAATGTAATATTTGTGAAAAGTTATCCTAAAACAAATTTTCTAACAAATATGATGAAATGAGGAAGAATACATGTGGTCCGCTTCCTCTTCCTTGAAATCACATCAACCATCGACAACGGCCTTGACCGTTGACCAACTTTTTATTCACTGGGGGGAGGGGGCCACTGACACGTGGCACGTTTAGACAAATGGTGCAAAAGGATCCACACGTGGGCTGTGGGCCCCACACATTTGTCAATGAGGTGGCTGCGGATTCTTTCCCCAACTCTTAAATTCACTTTTGAAAAAAATCATTCCTTGGGAAATTTATCAACTTAGTAACGTTTTACTTATCATATCTTAATTAATACCAATTAACTTTAGCGAGTATAGTTCGGCTGACACTAGTGATCTCGTGATCATGAGATCACGAGTTCAAATTTTTTCACTTTCAATTATTAATTATAATCTCAAAAAAGAAAAATACCATAAGTCTGTTCAACTTTTGTGGACAATCTAAACATCATTTAACTAATTAAAGATTAATTGTTTTAATTAAAAAAATATTTATATATTGGTGAAAATAAAATTTTAGTACCTATACTTTAGGTTTTGTTCCATTTTAATTCATAAGTTTTCGTATTTGTTTTATTATGTTTTTTAAAGTTTATTTTTAGTTTTTAGACTTTCAAAAATATATGTATATATATAATTGATCCATAATGTTAATAACTTTAGTACAAGTAGAGAAAATATGTGAAGTATTTTTAAAGTTTATAGATAAAGATGATAATTTAAAAAAAATAATAACAACAAAAGAAATTTCAATAAGTTTTTTTTTTTTTTTTTTAAAGACTAAAATGAAACGTTTGAAAGTCATTCGTCAAAATGAAACAATCATGAAGGTTTAATATCGAAATTTTAGAGGCTAAAATAGAAAGAAAAAAGAAAATCAAATACTAGAACCATTGATATTTTAATTTTAATATTCAATATCAATATTATATTTAAAAGAAAAATAAAGTTAACTCATCTTTCGTTAGTTCAAAATGTTTTCATTGGTTAATAAGTTTGAAATAGAATGTAATTGAATTTATTTAAATAATATTAATAATTTCAATTTATTTATAAAAGATAAATGTGAATATATTTTTAAAATTTATATAATTTAACTAAGAGCAATAGATAAATTGAAATGTCATGA
>JBBMEG010000024.1:10879234-10892975 GCA_037832605.1 Cyclanthera cordifolia
GGGTTTAATTGATGGTTTAGGATTGTAGTTTAATATAAAATACAGAGAAACTAAATTTTTTAGAGTGGTTGTTTTTTTGCTTTTCTTTACCCAACACAAACATAAACATAAATTTTTTTTATAAATATCATGTGGTTTTTCTGTTTACTTATTTATTGAATAATAATGTCATAATTTATCATTCTTCTCATTAGTCAGAATTTTAATATTTTGTATATAATTTAATTACTTGCATGGTAAATCATCCACACAAATAGTGACACCAGATGCACTGACCCTTTTATTAATTAACAGGGTCAAACTATCATAGTATGTTGTACTAGTTATGATTATCTATTTAATAATTTTTTTTTTTTTTTTAAAAACAATATGTGTAAAAAAAGTTTTTTAAGCATTTGATAAATTGAAATGCTATGCAGTTATCTTTAACTCGATAATATATATACAGATAATTGAATTCGTGACCGTAATATTGAACTGGATTACCTGTAAACAATGGAATCAACGCATCACTCTACCTTACTTTAAATATATTTTTTTGTAATTTAACAACGATTAGAATTATATATAGATTTAAGTTAAATATCTGTTCTCCTAAATTTACCTAATCTCAAATAATATAGGGTTTTTTATTATAGGGTATTAAGCTTGATTGTTCGTGTTGACTAGGATGAATTGAGTTTAAGTTAAATCTCATGCATCATAAATTCACTTTAGTTCTCAAACACAAAATTCAAAAATATTTTAAATAAATATGGTGTGTGTTTTTTTTGTTTTTTTAAGTTACATCATTGAGTGGAGACTTAAAACACGGATGTAGATCGAGACAATATGATTTTTTTTTTAAAAGATATCAAGAAAATATAGTTACAACTGGGAACGATGCTTGGATTGGGTGCATCGAGAAGATTGTATACTTGACTCGTAGTTTTTATATACTTAGTAATTAACTTGTTTACTTTTTTTCTTTTTTTTTTTAGTAATAAAATTTATTTTGTGAAATTGTCTAACAAGAATAATACTTTTTATTTTGCGAGAATTGTCAAAAATGTATGGGAATAATTTCATATATTCACTATATAAATAATAATAATAATAACGATTGGCATTTGTTTCTAATGAATTTTTATTTCTCGTTTTATATTACTAAAATATAACTCAGATAGTTATGTAGTTTTGAGATGTTAATTGATGAAATTAAAATCGTAGACATGGAATTGTTACAAATCAGGTAAGCTTGTCAATATTTTAGATATGATTATTTAGGCTCGTGTATATATTTTACCATATTCTTTTTTTGGTTTATAATTTACGTGTCCATTGCATCGACTATACCATGTAATTGTCTAGTATCACCATGTGCGATGTACCTAACTTGTCCAAAAATTAGTCAACATGTCACATGATTCTAACATAATACATTTGTGTGTTTGTCTAACTTTGTAATATTTGGCTATTGTTCAAAATGACAATTCAATTGGTTGAGATGACAGAGTCTAAGTTAAGTTCTTTTGTACGACCATAACTGAAGTTCACGAGAAATGTCTAAATTAAAAATTATTGATGTATCTCGAAGACATAGAAACTGAACAAACCTTATACTAGTTTAAGAAATTAAGATAATAGTATTTTGGTATACAAATAACATTTAAAAAAAATAAAAAATATATGTTGATATATATAACTTATAATCGAAACAATAAGTATCACTCGACTCTCGGTAAGAGCATGTTTGGTGAAGGTAAATAGAGTTAGGTGGAATCATTTAATAGTTTTAATGAGTGGACGTATAACATGCTTTATGTACGTATATCATGTTTGGTGAAGGAAAATGGAGGTTGAAATGTGACCTTCAAACTTGATATTTATTATTATTATTATTTTTTAATCTTAACACAAGATAAATGTTACCACACTTATTCTCCCATCTTTACCCTTATTCGTACGTACCCCTAAAATAAATAATATTCCACATATATGTTATATAATTAAAGTTACCTATCTTGTCACTATGACTATCATCACACAATAAGCTCTCGTGATTGTTCATTATTTGACGATAAATCAATTCAATTTCACGTCACAAGTTTGATTTTAAGAATCGATATTTAACTTTTATTTATTTGAGAGCATAAAGTGGATTCTACAGCCAAATCACTGATTAGATTTTATTGAATTAGACTATGTTTTTTTTGTAGAAGAAGAGTCGTTAACTACTGCTCATAAAAATTATGTTTTTTTTTTTTTTGTGGAAGAAGAGTTGTTAACTACTACTCATAAAAAATTACTCGTTTTCATTTAGTAGTAGACAAACATTCATTAAATTTTCCATCAAACGTATTACCAAACCGTTACAAATCTAAACTAGTAACATCAATCATCAAATAAATATTCAACCATTATTAACGATCGATTATCACCCCTCCCCAAACACACCAATAGGGAATAGAATGCATAATCCAAATATAGAAAGGCAATGGTAAGCATTGAGCTTGTGGTCGAAAGTGAGTGAAGGGAAGTTGGCGGTCAATTCGCTTCGATAATATCAAGATCGAGGGAGGGCAGTCTTCGAGTGAAGTGCCGGAGCTTCCGACGGACGGCGGCGGACCGGAGAGCGAGTCGAAAGAAGCTTTACCATGGCGCTCCATTCGAGTTTCACAGCGTTTGCTTGCGCGAATCAAGTTTCGTCGCCTCGGCAACGGCAACCAATCCATTTCCCATATGTTTTGAACAATTCAATCTCGTACACTCGTCACTGCCGAGCCCTAAATCTACCTTGCTTCGACGCTTATCCGTCACAGACGGCTACGATTTCTCCTGCATTAACTGTATGATTTGATCGCATTTTTATATCAATTGGAGCTGATTTGGTGTTTGATTTTATCTGCATTGAGTAAAATTTTAGTGTTAATGGTGGAAATAGTCGGATCAAACGAGCACGGGGTGCGTATTTGTTTTTTTCTTTTGTTTTTGGTGAATCGGGGTAAGTAAAATGAAAACGGAGTTGCAATAGTCAGGGAATGGAAGAACAATGAGTCCGAACTTTATTTACAATCAATCGCGTTTTAGTAGCAGTATCTCTAATTTGTTGGTTTGATCGTTGGAATTCACTCCGCTCTGGAAATTGTGTGGTTGTTATTTTTGACGATTTAACTTGGTCGCTTGTTGGCAGGTTAGGGCGTGCTCAACGGCAGAGCCTCTTAGAATCATGATATCTGGCGCTCCTGCTTCAGGCAAAGGCACACAATGCGAACTTATTACTGAGAAAGTAAGCAGTTTCATTAACAAACGAGCCTTCGTCAAGCATTTCCTTTCTCCTGACCCTCACTGTTTTGAAACTACGTTTTTTAAAGAAAATTTAAAACTATGTTCGTCACAGATATTAATTTATCCGAGAGAGAATTAGGATCTCTGTAGTTTGTAGTTGCCATTTTTTAACTTGCAATCTTTGTGTATCCTTACTATAATTATTATTACTTTTTTTTTTTTTAATTACCTATGGAAATAATATATTGAATCAAGTCACTCTGCTATGTGCAGTATGGTTTGGTGCATATTGCTGCTGGAGATTTACTAAGGGCAGAAGTCAATAGTGGCAGCAAAAATGGGAAGCTAGCAAAAGAATACATGGAGAAAGGACAGCTAGTTCCGAATGAAGTTGTTGTGCTGGTAGGAAAATCTAGACTATTATTTTAGCATGTGGTAGTTTTCGTTCATAACATTTCTATCAGCATCTTGTAGATGGTGAAGGATCGGCTGTCGCAACCCGATTCTCAGGAAAATGGTTGGCTCTTGGATGGTTATCCTAGGAGTTATTCTCAAGCAGTTGCTCTTAAGGAACTTGGCTTTGAGCCTGATCTTTTCATTCTTCTCGAGGTTAGAGTTGTTCGTTAATGCTGATATGAACATAAAAATGTGCACTTTTACATTGGATTGCAATTGCCAAAACAAATGAGTGATCAGTACTAGTTCTTCGTTTATAATTGGGTTTTTATTGATTTGGGTTTGTATAATCATAATGCACTTATATTGATTTGTGGGTTTTGAAATTTTGATGATGTTGAGTGGATAAGCTGTAAGCACAAGTTTTAGGAAAATGTCACTACTTTCTGTGAATTTTATGCTAAGGTGATCATATCTTTTATTATTGTCTACTCTTAATAAACGTCTTATCAAAACTTCAATACCAGAACTGACAGTAATCTCCATTTGCGTAGGTCCTTGAAGAAAGTCTGGTTGAGAGAGTTGTTGGAAGAAGACTGGATCCCGTTACTGGTAAGATATATCACTTGAAGTATTCTCCTCCCGATAATGAAGAAGTTGCTGCCAGACTTACACAGCGCTTTGATGATACGGAAGAAAAGGTATTTTCTTTTAACCTTTATCTAATTTGGTCTGTCATTTCAAATCATTCTCCATGGTGGTGTGCATATTTTGTTTTTTTATTAGGCCATTCCTGGGCAAGATTCTTAATCTTTTTCACTTTTGCCTATTATTGAGCACTTACGTTATTGAAATATTGGTTGCGTTCCCTGCCATTGGGTTTGTTAAGGTGAGGTTAAGATTGCAGACTCATCACCAGAATGTGGAGGATGTTCTGTCAATGTATCAAGATGTAACAGTTAAGGTATGTAATCTAGTTCCCATCCACCAACCACACACCCTCATTTGGAGCAAACTGAAAAAAAAAAAAAAAAATGTAGCTGTGCATTTAGCATATTCATTCTTTTAACTTCTGGTAGAAGTCTCTGGTAAATGCTCTCTATTTTACTTGCGAATCTGAATTGGCGAGACGCTATGAATTTTATAAGTATTCAAGTATCACAGTTTCTTTCGGATATTTCAGCAGTCTAGACCATTCTCAAATTCTATGCCATTGTCTTTAGAATATTAGCACACACGAATGAACTCAAGTATCTGACCGAACACAGCAAAGATGCTAGGTAAAAAAGGAGATAGCATGCTTTAGCCAATTGAATAGTTCTCCTGCAACTTCATTTTCTAATCATCTCTCTCATAATCAACTCCACTATCAATCAAGTCGCATTATCCAGTGGAAATCCGTAGTCTAAAACAATTACATGGATTCTTCTCTTCATAAACTAACAATCCTCATCTTGCATGTAGGTATTAGAGCTTAATTGCACGCCCAAGTTAACTTCTTCCGAAACTGCCACTTTTACTAGCTAATAAGGGTGCAATGTTGATACTAATTAAATTATCCAAACTAATCAACTCAAGCTTTTGGGTTGATTGGTGATTTAACCTGATTCAATATAGCATTAGGACAGAAGGTCATGTTTCAAACTTCTGACAAGTCATCTTAACATCTTTATCCTCAATTAACATTGAATTTCACTTGATGAGCATTTTCCAATTTTCAAGTTCACTGATCAATAATGATTAATAATGATAGTGGCTTTATCCTCAATTAACATTGAATTTCACTTGATGAGAATTTTCCAATTTTCAAGTGCACTGATTAATAATGATTAATAATGAGAGTGTTGGTTGATATAATTAAATTTATCCTATTCTAATTGGCTAAAAAAGACTTCCCAACTCTTAGGGAAGAAACGTAAAGTCAATTGAATGTCTCTGATCTTCCTAAAAGAAATCATAAATGATGAATCTTCCTAAAAGAAGTCATACATGATAAACATTGATGACTTGTGTAGCAAGAATCAATTGACTTGGTCGTTTTGCATTAATACTGGAGAACTATTTTCCCTTCTTTCAGGTGAATGGAAATGCCCCCAAAGCAGATGTATTTGATCAAATAGATAGACTTCTATCTGGACTTGTAGAACAACGAAAGGCTGCTACAGAGTCTCTGGCCGCACAGATAACTGTGCAGCATGGTTAGACCCCCTTTTAAGTATGTGAGATTTATATGCTCGTGACATGGATATTTTTTTTGATAAAATTTCTTTTTTTGTCGGTGGGTGAGAAAGGTGGTCCTTATCTATTATTTTTATTTTATATTTTTACCATGGCTCTGTACAGAAGCAATAAACATGAGAAATATCTTTATGTAGTTACAGTGTGGCTTGAGACAAGAAAAACTCGTAATGCATTTATTCTTACTATACCCAATGGAGAAATATCAGTAGAATGATCGATTGAATTGAAATTTTAAAAGTGGTTGAATTTCTGGGGGGTTTCCATTTCATTTTCTTTGAAAACTTCTTTGGGAAGTCGAGTCTTTATATCTCATTTTGTTCAATGATTTATATGGTAGGCTTTAAATGTTAACAAGATTGATTGATTATATATAAATTCTTAATTTTTCGGGTTAGCTTACATGCACCCAACTATGTTTCTGGGACACTTGACTCTACTAGGTCAATTTGTGATGGTTAACCAGACAAACTCTTTGCAATTATAAAATTGATCAGAGGTGCAATGTGATGTGTCAAGTGATTGAACCCATCATGAATGGTTTATTTCCATATTTATATAAAGTATAAATTATAAATTCAGTCCCTCTGGTCTCATTAAAGTTAAAGTTTAGTGCTTATGGTTTGGATAAATATAGAATTTAGTTCCGATGGTTTGAAGAAATAGAACTTAGTCTCTGTGGTTTGATAAAACCTAAAAAATAGTCCACGTTATTTGTAAATCGTAGGCGAATTAAGTATGTAAATGTGATGTATGAATTATGTTTTTTTTCCAATCAATTACTTATCTCACATTCTTACCATTAAACACAAAAATAACTAATTTCTACGTATTTTATTCACCAACAATTACGAACGGCGGACTATTTTTTAGGTTTTATCAAACCTTAGGGACTAAATTCTAGTTTTCAAATCATAGAGACTAAATTGTAGATTTTTTCAAACCATAAGGATTAAAGTCTAGATTTTGAAACCATAGGGACTAAATTCTAGCTTTCATCAAACTATAGGGACTAAATTTATACTTTACCCTTATATAAATTTAGATGATCCACTTCTGAAAGTGTAATATCTAACTAGAGCATAATTCAACTGATATGAAAGATATATTTATGATCAAAAGGTAATAGATTCAAATTTATCGGTCCAAATGCTGAATTTAAAAAATGTAACAGTATTGTAGTTTGGCTTGAGCTAAATTGAAAAAGAAGTTAACAAACTTTCGTAACTTTAGAAGTATCAAGTATGTACCGTTTTCTTCCACCTTCCTTCATAAAAGAACTTACAGGAAAGGAATGAAATGGAAGGGGGATACATTTATCGGGCAAGAGAAATTGGGAACACCAATAATAATCAGCTTTCTTCATCATTGATTTTCTTTATGTTTGTTGTCTAGGATAATCTGGCGGGTTTCTTCTATCTTCTTATCTCCTCTGGTGGATTCATCACAATACTCATCTCTATTACATTTGATGTTTAGGCTTGTATTTATCAGATTTTTCTTTGATTATTGTTCCCTATATTGTTAGCTTATGAAATTGACCTTCTTTCCCTTTCGCTTCTTATAATCTTTTTCTTTTGTAAGTTGTAACTCTTTCATATATGAATGAAATGGTTTCTTTTTCTTTTCTCATTATTTCTTTTGCATTGAATCATGACTTAAGAACGAACCAAACCTACTTTTTTTTTTCTACACATTTCTAGTCACGCTTATTAATTTAGCAAGTTGAGATTGTTTTTCTATTAGTTAAGATTCTGAATATGTTATGTGTCAAGAATTCTTAAGAAAAAAGATAATGAGCCTGATATTTGCGGGGCTAAAACATTAGGTTTAACACAATTGAAGTTATAAATTATAATTACTGTTTGACAGTGGGTGCAGTTCATAATTTATGGTTGTAATTGTAAATATTTAAAACCCAATAGGAAGATTTTGATGGGTATCTAATCTATTCGTATTCTTCCTACATTCTTAATATAGGCACCCAATAAGAGGTTTTTCATTTTGCCTTCTCTGATCCCTCCAATCTCTTGTCCATGAGCTCCTTCTGCAGGAAGGGAATGGTGTGTAAGATCTAACACACGTTTCTAAGACCGTACAACAAAACAAAGAAGCCTGTTTGTAAAGATTGAAACAAACAACAAATTTGTTGTAACCAGGCCTGTAGATATTCACATTGGCAGCACCGCTGCAGGGACGTGGCTGGTGGATAGATTGTAGAAAAGCATCGTCTGATACTATTTCTCATACATCCAATCATGAGTTGGGCTAATGGCTAAGAGCCGTGAAGAATCAAAAGTTTATGGGTTAGAGACAAAAAGTTATTGGTTCAATCTGTAGTAGCTACTTGCATAGGAATTAATTTCTTGCAGATTTTCTTCACAACCAAATATTGTAGGTCAAGTTGTCTGTTTTGTGATAATAATCAAAGTGCACATAAGTTGGTCGCATTGCCTCTTCCGTGTTTTATCATTACAGCTGGAGTGATCCGCATCGAGGACGCCATAAATTTCACTTATTTGACTTCAAAATTTTCTGATGTGACACTTCCAACAAGTTGGACCATGTTTTTGACAGCAACATAGCAACGTAGAAAGAAACTTGGCTAGTATTCAGAAAAGGAACTTCTCTTATACACACTTCATTTGAAGACCCTCTACAAATTCCTTATGCTTAGTTTTATGCTAAGGTCTGAGTTTGTGAGAGATCTCCTGAACTTGCTAATTGGATACAGGCTATTGCTCTTACATGTGATGGACAAGGATTCAAAATTCTCAGAGTGCTTGAACCATTACGGCAAAGACTAATCTTACATTTTCATTGATTAACTAAACAAAATCCTTCATATTTTTATTTGAACCGTTGTTCAGGAACATTGAAGAAGAGTACGGATTGGCGTCTATTAGCATCTTCACTACCTCTCTCATTGAAGGGCGAAGTGATGGAAGCTTTGTTGTGCAAAGTACAGCAATCTTCAGGACTTTAATCATGTCATTTTGGACGACTTCGGATGCAACTTTGATATCTAGAAGCTTGAGGACATTATCGCGGTCATCAAGGTGTGTTGAAACCCAGTAGACAATATCTTTTCCTTCTCCATATTTATCTTCAATTGGTCTCCTACCAGTAATCAATTCTAATAGCACCACACCATAACTGTACACATCACTCTTTTCTGAAACTTTTGGAGTATATGCTAGCTCTGTAGAGGAAAAGTTTTCACAAGAATTAGTTCGTCTTATTTTCATGTTAAAATCGAATAAGATAATGTTAATCTTGACTTGAGCTTTAGGCAACTTCTTACAAAAGTAGAAAGATGTTTGTTGATCAGAATGAAATTAGACGTGTGAATGGTTGGGATAGAAATTTGCTTAGTGTTGAAAAAAAGGTTATAAAAGTATTTGTTTATCAAGTGTATCTAGTATTATCTAATATGAAGAAAAATAGGGAGGTTGATTAGAAAAAATAGAAAACTCACCGGGGGCAATATAACCATGTGTGCCAGCTAGTGAGCTGTTCTCAGAATCACTTTGAAACTGATCTGAAACTTTTGCAACCCCAAAATCAGCAATTTTTGGTTCATAATCTCCATCAAGAAGTATGTTTGTTGATTTTATATCTCTATGAATTATAGGTGGTGAACAATCGTGGTGCAAGTAAGCAATTCCCCTTGCTGCTCCCAAGGCAATCCTATAGCGCTGATTCCAGTTCAATTCTGGCTGTCCACCTTTGATCTGTCTTTGAATTGCTTCACTCAGGTTGCCGTTAGTCATGTATTCAAAAACTAGGTATCTCGCTCCTTCTCGCATTACGCAGGCATAAAGCTTCAAGATGTTTTTATGCCTTATCTTCCCCAAAATATCCATTTCTGCTGCCAACACCTTCATTGCATCTCCTTTCCAGAGCTGCTTAACAGCCACTGTGCCACCATTTTTCTTCAGATCCAACCGATAAACTTTTCCGGTTCCTCCGCTACCTATCAAATTGTCTTCTTCAAAGTTTCCTATTTCATCTGCATCAATTTCCATTTGATGGAATGATGCAATTTTCCATTTTGGACCTCCCTGTTGGTCCCCTTCCTTGCTGGTTTCGAAGCCAGTATCACTGCGCTTCAAGTATTTACAACTTACAAGCACAAGCCCTGCTAATACACAAACCAAGATCGAGACTATGATACTGAAAAATACAAGTTTATCCTCAAGCACCCCTTTCTGACTATGCTTTCCAGTACAAGTAATTAGGCTGGTTTTTGTCCTTTCTCTGTAGTTTTCATCAACACAGAGTTCTTTATTGTCCAAAAAAGCTTTGTCTCCACTCATTGCCAGAAGACTGGATGGAACTCTTCCGAACAGCTGATTTCCCGACAAATCGATCGAACTTAGTTTCATTTTCTCCAAGTACTCCGGGATTATACCTGTAAGTTTGTTGCTTGAGAGATTCAAAGAATTCAAAGAGCTGATTAATGAAACTGAAGATGGAATGCTACCACTGAGAGAGTTGTGAGCAAAATTTATGTCCACAAGTCTTTCACAATTACCAATCTCCAGTGGGATTGATCCATTCAAAGAGTTTACTTCCAGATGTAATGATGAAAGTTGCTTGAGAAAACCAATTTCTGAAGGTATTTCTCCATTGAAGTCATTATTACTTAAGTAAAGCTTCTCTAAATTTGTCAACTTTCCAAGCTCTGATGGAAGCTTACCTGAAAACTTATTATTCAGCAAAATCAATTGGCTCAAGCTGGTAGATAAACCAATGTTTGGAGATATGACTCCAATGAATTCATTGTCACTAAAATCAATCAGTTTTGCATTAGGAAGAGCCCATAACCCTTCTGGAATCCTTTCAGACATTTGATTATTGTTGATTCTGAACCTTTGCAGTGATCTGCAATCGGCTAAAGAAACTGGCAGCTCACCTGAAAATCTATTTTCCAGAGCAAGTAAGAACTTCAACTTCCTATTCTCACACAGGAACTTGGGGAAATTCCCTGAAAACTGATTTTCAGATATGTCGATACTGTTGAGCGGTGCAAATCTGCCGAAATTCACAGGAAATTCCCCAGAAAAGTTATTCCTATAGATTGAAAGTGCAATAAGATTCTGCATATTTCCAAACCCTTCAGGAAGCTTTCCAGAAAAGTTGTTTTCATAGGACTGAAAAACCACCAAATTCTTCAAGTTCCCGACCTCTTTAGGCAACTCCCCGTAAAAACTATTTACGGAAATATCAATTTCTTGCAGAAGAGTAAGGTTTGAAATCTCAGGTGGTATTTCTCCAGTCAAATGGTTAACAAAAAGCTCAAGCTTATTCAGATTCTGTAACTTGGATATTGACTTGGAGAGTTTACCAGAAATCTTGTTCCTTGAAACATCCAAGGTCTGTAATGCCTTCAATTCAAAGAGAGATTCTGGTATTTCCCCTTTCAAGTATGAATTTGCTAGATATAACCAAGTTAAGTTCTTCAAATTTCTCATTGATTCTGGTATTTCACCTGGCTCAAACTCATTTTCACCAAGTCCTAGAAAAACCAATCCAGTTAAATTTCCAACCCAGATTGGGAATTGGCCAGAAAAGAAGTTGATTGATAGATCTAGAACCTCCAATTTTCTCAGCTGAGAAAGATCAGGAATCCTCCCAATCATTTCATTGTCAGTGAGATTCAACACTCTAAGACTGCTGCAGTTGATTATTTGGTAGGGAAGCACCCCAGAAATTTTGTTTGAGGCTAATGAGAGTGTTGTGAGACTTTCCATAGCAGAAATGGAGGGAGAAATCTCACCGGTAAGCGACTTGTTCTCCAAGGAAATCTCTACAACTTTCCCGGAAACCTCATCGCAGGTAACCCCGGAGAATCTGCAAGGTGAATCAGATTCAACCCAAGAATTAAGAAAACCTGAAGGGTCTTTGAGATTCTCTTTGAAACGAAGTAATGCTCGAGTCTCTATCGGAAGAGGCAGAGCTGGAACAAAAAGACTCAAAACAAAGAGAAAGATCAGCAGAGAATGTAGGCAATAAACAGTGCACTTCTCCATTGAAAATCTCTAGAAGAATGAGAATAACCCTCAGAATATGTATGATCAAATCTGCCCGATCGATAGCTCTATCCGCAGCCGGAGTTGTTTGCACTACACTCCAAACATCTGAAATCGGGAGAAAGGAAAAACAGTTCCAAATCATCAATCTCAGAGAGAGCTATCATAAGTTGAAAAAACAGTACACAAAATCTGTGGTTGTTTGGATGCAAAGAAATGAATTAAAGAAGGAAAACCAAAAACATAAACATCTGTGTAAGAGAAAGGGTTATATTAGGATGACATTTTTGCCTCTTTTTTTCTTCTTAGCTGGTATATGGATATTCATGATTAGTGGAAAAGAAGATAGAGATTTACTTCAAAGCCACTCATATCAAAACTATTGCTCATTATGGAAGGAAAGTGGAAGAAGAGGAAGAAAAGGCTAGCATCCATACTATATTGACACTATCATTTCAAAACTCAAACACAAATGAAAACCCAAACCCAAATTTCAGATATTTCATCAAATAAATGCTTTTGATCTTTAAATCTTACCTGGAGGAAGAAGTTAGTTCATCTCCATCATTTCCTCAGCCAGAAAACTCTCTGTGCTCTCATAAATTCACAAAATCGTAGTGGATTTCTTTCAACTTTCAGGGAAAAACAGAAATCATTCACCAATTTTTATTTCTGGTGTGAAAGGGAGTGTTTGGTTGCAGGGTAAGAAATGAAAGGAACTTATAAGTAGAAGTGAAGTTCAATTCCTTTGATACGCTACCCACTTCGGTGGAAAGTTTCCCTAATGTAAAGTAGCAACCGGAGATCTAGAAGTTATGAGTTCAATCCAAGTTTATCTGATATCCAAATATTGTTTGTAGGATCAAACGGCAAGTCGCTTTAGAATAGTAAACTGCGCACGAATATCAAAAAAAGTGAAAGAAAGAAGAAACTTGCAAAAGCAAAGCTGGTAAGGAAACTTAAGCAAACAGATAGACTGAGACAGACCTATACTCTTGTGACTTGTGAACTGCTTTTGTATTTCTGTGAGAGAAAAGAGAGAGATTACAAAAAGCAGATAGAGAGAGAGTCTACAAAAATATGTGATAGAGTCGGGCTTGGGTCCGGGCCTTGGGATGGACGTGGATACTACACTATAGAAAAAAAAAAACTGTGACAGAGAAAGAGATATTATTTGGTCACAGTTTAGGATGCCAATAGAAGAAAGAGGGAAATTGAAAAAACTTGTTTTGGCCTTCTAATATTTGGATCAAATTTTACTATTTCCACCCCTCTTTTTGCTTCTTCCACCACCCTAGATCCCACCCTGTCTCTCTTTTAGATTGAATGATGGGAGTGGAATCATCAATTTTGTTATATAACAAAATCTGCAGCTTTTTCATTTTCCAATAACCTGATTTTCATTTACTTTCTTTACTCTTTTTCTTTCCTTCACCCCAATCATTGGAGATTGAGTTAATTTTTATTTTTTCAAGAGAGAAAAAAGGTTTTTATTTATTTGTTTTTATTTCATCTTTTTCATTTTTAAATTCTTTTTTATATGTGACAGACTGGCAGGAGGATTGACAGGATTGGATAAAAGACACTTTTAACTGGCAGGTATGCAAGTTCACTTACCATATATATCCTTCAATGGAATTTTTTTAAAACAGGCAAGGTTTTTAAATTATTGATGGTTAATTCAAATTTAGGATTATATTTTCTATTTAAATCCCCATATTTGTATTTTATATTCAAGCTGTATTATAATTTTATTTCCTAGACTAACCTGCAAGTATATATATATATATATATATATATATATA
>JBBMEG010000024.1:10900678-10919060 GCA_037832605.1 Cyclanthera cordifolia
ATAGTTTTATTCTCTAGACCAACCTGCAAGTATATATATATATATATATATATATATATATATATATAATTATTTTTTAAAAAAAATTTGGTGATAAACATCTTAAAATTTACGTTTGAACTTTGTAGTTACATGTCATAGTAGTTGGTAGGGTGGTAGGTTTGATCATATTCAATATGAATATAATGACAGTAACTAAAATAATTTGTATACCTGATTTAGGGGTTAATTAAAAACAAAACATTAGAAGGTTAAAATCTTAAAATAAACCATTTAAGACATTTGGAAATTTGTTCAAAACAATTATGGGAGAATCTTAATTGGCTAGAGTAAAACAAACTATACATTAATGTATAAAGATCAACATAAAAACAATTAATTTTGGGATCAAAGTAAAACTAAAGTGATGTAATGGGATATTAAGTATTATTTTGGTCATTATTTTTGTCATTGGTTAATCACCTAAATGTACCACTAGAATATTTGGGGTTCTTTGGATACTTTTGTAATAATTGGTTAATCTTATAAACTCTATAAATAGGGTCATCTGATCATGTATTTTAATTACAGTTATCAATTTTAATAATTTTTTCAAATTGAATTTTAGGAGAATTATCTCTTTTTCTAAGTTCTTTCGAATCCTAGGTTACATTATAAGCCAAAAGTTATTTAATTCGAAAAGATAAATACTTACCAACAAACAATTATCGAAAAGATGAATACTTATCAACAAACAATTACGAGTTTGAAAAATTATTATTTCTTTTTTACATTTTTTGAATCTTCATTTATCAATTGTTTTAAAAACTCAAAAAAAAAAAAAAGGATGGGAAGGAATCTTTTTTGAGGTTAGTGGTTTAGCATGAGTAAGATTTAGGCCAACCAAACCAAACCAAAACAAAAACAGTCAGCAAAAGTAAAGTAAAAAATAACAAATGCACTGCCCTAATTTATGGTTGATTTGATTTACACTCATTTTTGGAAATTCTTGCTTAATAAATAGAGAGGGATACCCTCAAGCTTTTTAGTATGGTTTCCAATAATTTCCATTAATAGTTTATGTTTATAAAATATTACATTATTATTCCAGTCTCTATTTAATTCTTATTTAGAATCTAATTCATGCACTTTTATCTTTAAACTTTCAACTTTTTAGTCCATAAATTTTAAGATCTTACAATTTTATCAATTCAGTTTCGATTTTCATGGCATAAATTGAATCATTGGTAAAACTTTGGACTAAAAATAATCAAGTGTAAAACTTAATGGAAAATATTATGTTTTGAAATTTAAGGACTAAATGAAAAATCAAACTTAAGATTTAAGGATAAAAAATTAATATTTTGAGTGAATTTTTTGTAATTGGGGATGGGTAAAAAATGGGTTTAAAAGCTATTATCACACTAAACGTTTGTACTTAGTATACTTTTTGCTGATAAATTTTTTAATATGAGAAATATTTTCATACATATTAATGCATATATAGATACTATTTATGCACATGAGTGGCATTATTTTACGTCACATAAATTATTTATAAATAAAAGTTAATAAAATAAAAAAACAATTTATCAAATGGTGCCACATATTTTCATAAATAGAGTTCATCTACCTATATTAGGTAAGATGGTATTTCTCTTTGAATATAATGTCTTTGTTTAAAAGTTTCTAGAAGAAATTATTGTATCCTTATAATCTTTTTTTTATTATTATTATTATTAATTAGTTTAATAGTAATTCATATTTGTTTGGGACCTAACTTCTAAAGAAGGTGACCGTATTTTTGGCTGACGAGAGAGAAGAAGTGCAGAAAAAAGAAGAAATTAAGTAGTTAATTGGGAGATATCAAATATTTATTTGGAGATTAGTGTTACAGTGAGGAGAGATCGTAAAATCTTTGTGGGATTTGTGTTTATGAGAAAATATATTGATTTTACATAGATTTTGATATGAAATTTGATTTGATGTTCGATGAGATGTTAGAGATAAGTTGAGAAGAAATTAAAGAGATGTCGTAATGCACTAAAAATAAACAAGAAGCATCTAAATCCAATTACTCTGTATTATTTTAAATGCTCATTCAAGCATATCGAACTTGTAATAATCAAGATTAATTAAATAATTATAAATACTAGTACAAAGAATAAAATAAATAAATATTGAAAAGGTTATTAATCAAAATCAATACAATTTAAGGATACTTTATTTTTGGTTAAGCCTAAAACTTACAAACAAGCAAAAGTGGTTTATTTGTGAGTAAGCAATCCATTTAACCATCCTAAACTCAATGTTTGGACAACAACAAACAACCGGACAACGGATAGTTGAGTCTAACGGAACTTAGCCTAATTTTAATTGGTGTATATCTTCGACCTATAGATTGTAGATTTAATATTTCAATCTTAAATATATTTAGAAGAATTTACGAAACTAATCAAATTTAAAAAATAATTATAAATATAATCACTTAAAAAAATTTAACAAAGATAGTTATTGTATTCATGAATATTGTTATATATTGTTGTATTAAAATGTATTAACGACTATGTTTGACTATATATGTATATATTTTATAATTTATTTGTATTTGTAATTATTTTTGTAAGAATAGTCCATCAAATATAATTTCTCCCATATTTATTTTTATATTAAAAATATATGGGATAACTTGTCCTCAACATCTCAAATTGAACACATAAAGGTGTTGGTAGGTGTTCATTTCGTGGTATTAACGACTTATTATCCGACTGAAAAACAATGCAATGAGATGTATTTCAACACCTTATTAACAAAACAAAAAAAAAAAAAAAAAAAATCAGAAAATTTAAATTTATAATCTTTTAGTTAATCTCGTAATGGACTAGAATGATATGTTAAATCTTAAATTTTTTTTTTTTTAAGATGTTGTAAATTATATTTTTGAGTAAATTATAAATTTGGTAGGTTAGAGTTTAGTCTTTCTGTTTTTAAAAGTTATAATTTAGTTTTTATGGTTAAGAAAAAATTATAACTTAATTCCTATGCTTTGAAAAAATTAGAATTTATTCCAAATATTTTGATAAAATCTAAAATATAATATATGTCTTTCTTAACTGTTGGTGTATAAAATACGTAAAAATTTATTATTTTTATCTTAATATTAATAGTATGAGATTAGTAATTGATTAGACCAAAAAAATTCACTATTAATATATAACAAGTTGCATCGTACTTAATTTACCAAATAATTAACAGACAATCTAGACTATATTTTAAGTTTTATCAAATTATAAATAGTGAATTTTAGCTTTCTCATAATAAAAAAAATACAAAATTATAGAATTGTATGAACCACAAGACTGAAACTATTGCTTTTTTTCAATAATTTATATTTTTTTTGAAGAAAAGAAAATAAAATAAAATAAAGAAAAGACAATTTAAATGAAGGGCACGTGGGTTTTACAATGACCCACTACCTGTTGTTATTAGGGGAATGAAGTGGAATGGGCAGCCCCATCAGCATCTACCCCTTTGCTGCAAATACACACTCATATTCCATTGGCCCTTCTCTTTTAGGGCAATCCGGACCCCATTAAAAAAATAATAATATAGATATAAATAAAATTGTCACATTTAAATAGAAAAAATAATAATTAAAATGACTTAATTATTTGGGATCTCACATTTCAATTCAACCACTCGCATAATTCGTATGGCCGACAAAAAAAACATAATTCATAACTTTTATTTTATTTCTAAAATTTTATTTACTGTGTTTTTAAAGAGTTACCAATTTTGTTGTCTGTAGTTCGGATGATATGAAAAATTAAAAGATCAACCAGTTTGATACGTTATAAAATTGAAATATATTGATTTGATTTTGATTCTTCGTGTTATCACAAAATTAGTTTGATTGTCGGGTTGTAATTTTTTGTATTTCAAATTTAATTTCACGATTTAAAAATGATTTTGATACTATATAGAGAGGCACCACTTTTCTTGAATACCAATATATAGCGTTGAACTCGTTATCACCATGCAAACAGTGAAACCAATACTCAATGTTTAATGAAAATAATGAATATCTCAAGAATTAGAGGAATCCAATAAATAATGAACTCTAAATATGTCTAAGTCGTCTGTGATTGCGATCCCTTCCTGTCACTTATGGATAACTTCCTAAAACCTCTTTCTCCTGTCGGCCAATCTTGGAATATATTTTTCGTGTCTTTCACAATTTATTTGATTCCTCAATACACAACACAATACTAAACAGATGAATCAACATTCAATTTCCAACATCTCATAAGAGCCTTCTACTAATCCACTGACTCTGCCCCTACCACTAGACAACAACAAATCTGCATAAGTTATATGTTAGATCTAAGATCTATGTAGTTTAAGATGATTTATTGGTTTGAATTGTTGCATCATTTCTGAATTAACTAGATTATCACAAAATTAGTTTGAATTTATTTTGTTATTTTATTTTTTAATTAGTTCATAAATAATTTTAATATTTCATTTTTTTTTTTTTTTTGAATTTTGGATATTGTTAAACTATAGGAGATGGTTGTTTATGACAACATAAAATTACACATACAATATTTTATCATAAATACATTAACATATGTGATTTGAAAAACAAAAAGAATAGTAGATTAATGGTAGAGTATGATTAGGGTTTGATTAATATCGAATTAACATTAATTAAAGCATAAAGGACCATCTAGATTAGACTATAGTCATAGTCATACTATAATTGTTTGTATTGGACAAATAGCTTTCACCATTTTCTTCTTCAATAAACACTATTTTCTTATAATAGAGAATTAATTATTAACTAGCAATCATGATTATTAGGTTAATTATTAATTATTATTATTAATTTAAATGGTTGATTTTACTTTTTCTTCTTCTTTCCTTTTTGAGTATATAGTTGAAATTTAAATATTGGGCTCGACTTTAGAGGAAAGGGTAGATGGAATATTTGAGTATGGGGTTGAATATATCATTGAAATTCATCCCACTAAAATATATTTAATATAAATAAATCATATACTATATTTCACTTAAAATACTTAAAATATATATATATATATTTTAATATTAAAATATGGTTATTTAAAGTATTATTATTATTATATTATTTAAACTATTCGAATGGTTTCAAATTTGTCATTAAATCATTTTAAACATTATTATTGTTTGTTTGGGACTATATTCTTAAATAATATGATAATAAAATATCAATTTTCATGATCAATTACAACTAAATTAATGTCACATTTTAACGTAAGAGTTAGTGATATGTTGATTTCATTGCTTAAAAGCATTTCAGTTCGAAACTATAGTTACGGGTTTGATGTATGAATAATTTTTTTTTTTATCAATCAATTACTTATCTTACACTCTCGTACTTTATTTAAATGAAAGGAATAAAATTTATAATTTACCCTATATAAAATATAAAATTATATTACTTATTATTTCTAAAATTGGATCACTTAAGTTTCCAAATAACACTTTTTTGAATACATTATATTATTTCATGATTTAATTTGAACCGTTTAAAAATGTCTATAAATCATCATTTATACTAATAGATCATTGATTTATTCGATTTAAAAAAAAAATCATAGAAATAATTAAAATTATCCGTGTAAGATAATTATTTTATATTTGAAAAATAAAAGGATGTAATTTAATTATTTCGGACTAAGTATGTATCTTGTCGTTTATTTTTGTTGGGTTTGAAATAAATATAATTTAAACATAAAGTTGAATAATAAGTCCTTTGATATTGACAACTCGAAATTTAAGCAGAAAATAAATAGTAGAGAAAGCAAAAGTAATAATAAATTTTCAAAAAGAAAAAGTTATTTTCTAGAAGAAATAGTTGAGTGGATGTACGGAAATTAAAATAAAATTAAAAAAAAAAAAAAAAAAAAAGATGAAATTGGGCGATCCGTGGCATGAGAGTGGCATGCGCGTGCATCCCACTTCCCATCAAGTTTATATGATAATTTAGTTTTTTTTTTTTTCAAGTACAAATTGGTGAGGAGGCTACCAACTTTAGGAAGAGAGTGATATAAGTGGTTATTAATTCATTAATCGTATCAGTTGATTTATGCTCATTTTGACGAGTATTCAAGTAAGCTTAATCATCAAAAGAGATTTAGACGGACAAAAAAAAATTGAATAAAAAACAAAAATTAAAGTTAGATAGATAATTATAATTGATTCAAACTCGTGACATCATGGTCATTCGACGTTCACTGATGTCATTGAGCTACTACTCATTTAATTTTATTGAACTGGTTAAAGATAATTTGTTTTCTCAAATAATTGGTAATAAGTAAAAGTAACATTTTTTGTTTATTGAAAATGGTAATTAAGATATTTATTTATTTATTAATTATTATTAATTATGGGTATGGAGTTCAAATAATAGTTTCCATATTTAATCTCATATCTCACCCACCATTTTGATTGCTACTAAAATCATATATAAATATGGGTTTTTAATTATAAATAGTATAAACAAATTTAGCTATTAGTAAGCTTGATGATTAACTCATTATATCATAGTCAATTTATGCATAATTTTAACTAGTGACATATTAAAAAAAAAAAAACAATCAAACCCCTTTTTCTCTAGATGTGATTGAACTAAAAAAATTAGTATCTTGAGTTAATTAGATGGCTCAATATGGTAAGATATAAAAGAAAAAACTTTTACTGTAAAAAAAAAAAAAAAAAAAAACAAATATTTACAGCAAAGGAGTATATGTCTATGTCCAATGGGCCGAACATGGGCCTCATTTAGAAAACTTAAATGGGCCGATTGTATTTTAATTTGTTGCTCGTTAACTTTGGGCTGCGATCAAATCTAACCCATGGGCGTGAAACAATCTATAAAGCGTACTTTGTTTTTTTTTTTTTTTTTATCATTTTTTAGGTTTTTTTTTAATTTTTTTTTTATATCATTTTGGTCGAATAGTATTTGACAATTGTTTTAACTCATTAGTTTCTCAACCTGAGATCTCGAAGCAGCATACATTGACAATTCAAGTCTTCAAGTAATTGCGCCATTCTTCGAAACACTTATTTTTTTTGATTTAAAATTTAACCTTTTCTTTTATCATTAATGGATCAATTTCATTATTATTAACTTCAAATAAATCTATTATTATTATTATTATTATTATTAAATTTCAAGAACTAAAATTTGATATTTAAAATTTTATTGACCGAAATATAGAAATTTGAAAATATAGAAAGTAAAATAAAAAGAAAATTAAATTTAAAATAGTATTTTAACTTTTTATTAATTATAATAATTCAGTTTAGATTAGTGGGCAGGTCAAAAACATATTTTCATGTGTATTTATATGTGGAAAAAAATTAGATCCGTATTTTTTTTATTTTTTTTTTAGAAATTATAGCAAAAATTGAAACTTATAGTTTTCATTTAATAAATAAAATTTGATATTTTGATATTTATGAAATATTTTTAAAAGGTTGTTGCGTTTTTTTTTTTGTTTTTTTTTTTAATTGGAGTTTGAAATTTACACTATTTTTTTTTTTTTAAGAAAAACTAAAAATTCCAGCTGTTTCTCAAAATTTCAAATCAACAAACGCCAAAATGGTTCTCGAAAACTCTAGAACAAAATGGCGCGATCGAATCCATTACACAGATTCGTAAACTGAAAATATCTGAATTTCGTCGACGAATTCGAGACCTCGAAGTTGAATTCCATAGCTGATTCTCTAAAGATCGGCGTAGTTTGTTTCTAAGCATTTTTCTTGCTAAGCTTTGATCCATTCACCGTCTTCGAATCGATTTAGTCGGTGGATTTTTGTTCGATTTGTTTCGATCCGATGGCTGTTGGACTAGAGGAGGAATCGGAGAGGAAGGGCGGTGTAGCGCTGTATGTTCCGGCAAATGACGACGAGCCTTCGTCTGTATCGTCGTCTACTCCTCCTAGGCTACCTCGCAGACTTCGCCGTCGTCTAATGGAGTCTAAGGCTCCGTCTACTGCTGAAGAGATCGAAGCCAAGCTCCAGAAGGCCGATCTCCGTCGTCAGGTTTCTTTTTCGAACCCTATTTTTTGTATTTACGTTTCTAGTTTTTTTTTTTTTCGGTTTTAGTATGATGTACCATACTGGATAAAGATAAGTTCAACCTTAGAATCTTGACGACTATTACAGAATATACTTTTTTCGGCTAGCACAGAATTGAAAGTTATGAATTATGAAATGGTTTATTGGGTGTTCTTTTTGTGTGAACTATATTAGACTTTGAATTCTTCTGTTGAAAATTTCTTCCCAACTCGTTCACAAATTGTTTCAGTTGTTTACGTCTTCGCATGGAGGTATTATTTTAATTTATTGTTTGATTTTATTTTAATTTATGAGAATAGGCTAAGAGACAGAGAGCTGGGTATTTGATGGAGAGAAGAAGGACATGTGATATTAGTCGTGCTCATATGAAAGGCATGCCTAAGCAGGACCCAACTACAATTATAGCAAGGTACTATACCCTTATACTGCTTCGTTTTTCTGAAATCTATTCTAGATGATCAATATATTTGTTGATAAATGCCTTGAACTATGATGTCCCATCATTACTTTGTCGTGATCTCGCTTTGATCTTTTATGTATTTGGGCTGCTTGTTGTAATAGAATTTTATGAGAGTGAACTATATAAACTCTCTTAAAACCCTAATCTCTGATTGACATTCTTTTATTCATTTTCTCCTTGATATAATGGTTCTTTCCTCTACCCGTGAACGTAGCTAACACGTTAACCACGTAAATCTGCGTATCGCTTTCTCTCTATTTTATCCTGATGGTTGTTTTGACTTAATAACAATATTTGTAAATTCTCCTTCATTTTTTAATTATAAATTAATACTATTAATTGTAAGTTATCCCATTTAGGCATTTTGGATGTTTGAATTTTCTTAATTAACTTCGATTGCTAGTGTGTGATTTGATATTTTCTTTTGTAGATCAAGTTACACAACTTGATCATTAATGTTATGCATATTTGCCTGCTTGTTCTTCCTTCAGTTATCTATTTCTTTTGCCTGATTTATAACAAATTGCAATGCTTTCCATCCCATTTTCAGATCCTGGAGAAGTTTTGTACAAATGAAAAGAACTACTTTTTCTTTGGCAAAATCCTTTCGAGCCTTAGATATTACTGAAGAATCTGTGAAGTCAATGGAATTTGAGCAGCTTGCTTCTAAGATCAACGCAACTGCAACCATAAGAACTGTTAGAGCCTTACTTGTTCGCTTGGAGAGTAGATTTGCAATCTTGAGAACAACTTCTGGAAATAAATTTAGTATGGAGAAGGTAGATCACCTTCTCAAGCGTGTTGGATTGCATGGCAGAAGTAGTATTCAAGTAACCAAGACGAGTAGGTCAGAGAATATCATCGGCTTAAGTAAAACTACAACAGCCCCCTCTAAATTATCTAGGTACCCTGCTAAAGTAGTGCTTTTTGCTTATATGATATTGGGGTATCCGGAGACGGTTTTTATCGGGATGAGCGAGTTTGAAAATGCATTGCTGGAGTCAGCATCAAAGTTTGTTCAGGACTTCGAATTATTGATTAAGATTATATTAGAGGGTCCCTTACGAACCATTCATGAAGAGCAATCTTCCAGACCACCTTTGTTTAGATACCAGTTGGAGATGCTTGACAAAAGATGGTGCAGTTACCTTCATCACTTTGTGGCATGGAAAGACAAGGATGCTATATTTTTTGAGGAGAATATGAAGGGCGCTGCTCGCCAGTTGGAGCTTTTTATGGCGCAAACATCTAAGCTGACATTGGAAGGTGATAATGGTAATATTGCTCATGATATACAGGTAATTCACTTTTGCTGTAGTTTCCAGAACATTTTTAGCTACAAATTTCTAGTTGGCTAATGGTTTGTTGAACTCATCTGGTTGATGCTAGGAGAACGAAGAGCAGAAAATAATGAGGTCTGATAAAAAGCAACTTAGCAGTTCAGAAAATTCTTTATTAGTTGCAGGGCCAACACCAGAGGTCCACCAAGCAGAAAGTTCTAAGTCAGGTCTGCATAGTTTATCAGATGCTTTGTTGGCTTTTTTTTTTTGTCCGTAATGAATTTAATGATGAGTAATCTTGTTGAAGATGGATATTTAAATTCTACCTGTTTTAGTAAAAATGCAATTTCTCTATGCAGAACGACATACAAATGTCAGTGAAATGATAGTCACTGAGAACGAATTAGTTGCAAATGAGATTGTCCATGATTATCATCATTTCCTTTCGGCCACTTCGATTGCTCCTACTGAAGCTGAAAACAGTTTGAAGGTTGACACTTCTGAATATTTTTGTTACTGTCTCTTTTCTGATATGTAAATTGTGATTCCTGGACAGTAAGTAGTTTGGACAAACTTATGCAGGCCAAATTGAAAGAGACAATGGAAAAAGCATTTTGGGATGGCATCATGGAATCTATGCAAGTGGATGAGCCTGATTTCAGTTGGGTTGTCAAGGTCCTGAAGGAGGTCAGGGATGAGTTGTGTGAGATGTCTCCCTCATCTTGGAGATCAGAAATCGCTGATAATATTAATATTGAAATTCTCTCACAGGTACATCTAATTTGAATCTTTTTGTCAACAATTGGTGAACACATTAAATCATAAATCTAAATGGTAGTGAAGTGTCAGATCTCTCTCACTGATCTGACCTCTTATTTCTTTGTCAAATGAAGATTCTAAATTCAGGAACTCCAGATGTGGGTTACTTCAAACAAATCCTGGACTTCAGTTTAGTCACTCTGCGGAAACTTTCCGCTCTGGCTAAAGAGAAAGAGATAGAAGCGAGTTACCAGAAGTTGATGGAAGAGTTAGGAGACGTCTCCTGTTCTGGAGAGAGCTCAAAGCCTTCATTTGCACTCTTGATGGTCAAAGGCTTACGCTTTGTTCTGCATCAGATTCAGGTCTATTTTTACTCAAGACTCTAGTATTTCCATATTTTATATTGTACCTCATGCTCTGTGTATTTTACAAGTTAAATATCAAGTATACGGAAGGGATTATAGGAGTAAACTCTTTCGTAGCGGTAACACTCTCCCATCCATATTCTTTTCCCACTTCTAAATCGCCAGAACCAGATTCTTCTTCTTGAAAAAACCCCTCAACAGTTTGCTCTAGATAAAGTATCGTACCATCAGAGACAACCTTAAGTCCCTAAACTTTTCCGCATCTTGCTCTTTTATAACGAGAATCCATATTGTTTCTTCTATTTCTCCCTCTACAACGCCAAATGTATAAAATCTAAGAAAGTATACTTTCGGTTCACTTCTTGATTCAGTTAGACCATGAATGACAATGATTATATTCCTGGTTACACAAGTCTGGGAACTTTTTTTTTATCATGCATGTGAGATATTTATCCAAGTTGATTTAACTGAACTTCTGTATTTGATAGCAGAATCTAAAGGAAGAAATAGCAAATGCACATTTAAGGATGGTGGAACCGCTCATCAAGAGCCCTGCTGGTTTGGAGTATCTGAAAAGTTCATTTTCTAAGCGATGTGGATCTCCTGCCGATGCATCAACCTCTTTACCCCTTACAAGGCAATGGCTTTCATCTGTATGGCCGGCTGTGGAGCTGGAGTGGAAAGAATACACCGAGTCTGTGGCTGCTGCTATATCAAAAAATGCAGTACAGCCAGAGATCCTGCCCGCTACCATACGAACCGGAGCGAGTAGTCTGATTTCATCAAAGATCGGCTCAACCTCTGGAATTAGTGTCCATGGTACCTCGAATGATCATGTTGTAGTTGTACTTTTTTTTTCTCTACTTCGTTTAGTTCCAATTTATTTTATTTAACCATGGAACTTTAATGTATGCAGTCAAAGAACAGCCAGAGTGCAAGGGGGAGAGGCTCGATTTGTTAATTAGGGTTGGGTTGCTGAAGTTGGTTAATCAAATAAGGGGGCTGAGCAGTGATACTTTGCCGGAGACTCTTAAGCTTAATCTCTCCAGGCTCAGGCTCGTTCAGTCTCGACTTCAGAGAATCATCGTGATTTCTACCAGGTTGGTGAAATTTGTAGCTTCTATATTTTGGTAATTTATTTTTCACATTTATTTTGTTTTAGTCCTTAAATTTTCATTCTATAACTGATTTAGTTTTTTCTGTTTCTTTTTAAGTAGATCATTTAACTAAAACCAAACTGTCAAGTTTTTTTATTAATCAATTTTAGAAGATGTACAGTGCTCAGTGTTTGGCTGAAAAACAGTCTAATAATAGTTGTGTTTGGCTTAAAGTAGCTATAATAAAATTGTTGAATTATGTAAATCACCAATCAACCTCTGATAGGTAGGGATAAATTTAATTATGTTACTAACACCCTCCCTCACTTGTGGACTTATAAATTTTTAAAATGTTCTACGAGTGAAATTAATTTTAAATGAGGAAAACGACACGACAGTGATTCAAACTCAATATTTCTTGCTCTGATATCATAATCAATTAGGTTAACTTACCAATCAACCTAAAAGTTTTAGGTGTTGGTAGGTAGGGTTAACTTTAATTATGTCAACTAACAAAAACATTGGTAGGTTGAGAAACCTGAGAGAAAATTAGGAGCAAAGGGCTGAAAAAAATCTAATTAAAAAAAAAAAGTTACTGTCAAAATCAAAATTATAACAATTATTATTGATGTCGTACTAAAAAAACATATACCTTAGAATCTGGTCTTATAGTGTGTTGATATGTAAATATTCTGTCCAGCTTGTTAGTCATGCGACAGATTCTTTTCAACGAGAGGCTGGTTTCCAATCCTAGCGAGGTTGATAGTATATTATCGACATGTGCCAATCGTCTCTCCCACCTCTTGGACACTGTAGAAAACGTGGGAATACTGGAGATTGTCGAAGCCCTAGGTATTGACAAAGTAGGTCACGATTCGGACCCCGAAAAGCTCCAAACAAGAAAGCGGATAATAGCAAACATGTTGA
Source organism: Cyclanthera cordifolia (assembly GCA_037832605.1). Lineage (NCBI taxonomy): Eukaryota > Viridiplantae > Streptophyta > Magnoliopsida > Cucurbitales > Cucurbitaceae > Cyclanthera > Cyclanthera cordifolia. The sequence continues at coordinate 10,913,673 of JBBMEG010000024.1, forward strand.
TAAAAAGCTTACAAGAAGGCGACCTTGTATACACGCGAGTTTCGCGCAATGTTTACCTGGCCATGCGAGGCGTCGTGCTCGGAGGAAGCGGCAGAAAGGGAAGGCAACTGGTCGAGGCGGCTCTTTTGCCCATTGGAGCTGGAGCTCTTACAGAAAAGGTGATTGGGGCAGCAGAAGTTTTGGTTGTTATTGCTATTGTGTCTGTGATTGTTCATGGAGATTGGTATAGAGAGCTGATGAAAAATTTGTGAGAATGTTTGTTTAATGCAAAAAAGTTCAATCAGAGTTAGTTTCGTGGAATAGACAAGACGAAGTTAAAAGCTAGTCTGAATACTAGTTACTCTATTACGATCGGCGAAGAAATAAAGCAGCTTGGAAAGAAGCGCTGCGAAAATATGTATTGAAAAATGCACATAGTTTGGTGAAGACATTGGTTGTTTAAAATATGTGTACATAATCTAAATGCCAGATGTAATGCTTGGCAACAAAAGAAGTGAAATAGGGTTATCGTGAACATTTCTTGTGTCATGGAGTTTGGAGATACCAAAGATTTGGACTGGTTTGAGTTTGATAGTTCAAAAATTATATATATCTGAAAGGTTATTTTAAGATAATATTTGTGGTTAAACCAATCAATTTTCATTTTAAATATTCTGAAAAACAACATTCAAATAAGTTTTTTTACAATAATAATTATTAACTATTATTTTTAAATACTTAAAATAAGTTTACATTCTAAATATTTTTAAAAGTTGTATTCATATAAGTTTTTTATTATAATTGATACTTGTAAATACTAATTTTAAATATTTTTAAAATCTCAATTCAAACATTTCATAAGTGTCATATCACTCCTTACGTGGATGTTTGTTTGAGAAAATATTGAGCAGTTATTTTGAGTGATTGTTAATAGATCGTTTGAATGAGATTATTGGTAGAGTGATTATTAATATTTTGTTTGGATGTTGAGTGATTATGAATGAGTGGTGAAAAATCTTGTTAATTTTTTATGATGTGATATTTATGAATATGTTTAAATAAAAAATAATATATTTTATATCGACAATATAAATTAATAAATATTTGAAAATAAAAACATGTACTATTTTAAAATATAAAATATAAATCAACATTGACAATATAAATGAATAAATATGAAATATCAATGACTAATTAATGATATTGATTGTATGAAAAAAAAGTAGTATATAATTAATTTTGAAATTGGATATTAATGACGCTGATGTTAAACTGGAATAATACCAAACAATGTAACTACTGCGCTACTAATCTATTCAGTATGATTTATATACTTAAAAAACGTAGAGAATTAAAGTGCATATAGATTTAAAATTTAAAAATAAAAAATAAAATCATTATCGTAGGTTCTCTCTCTCTTTTTTTTTTTCGCTTACTAAAAATAAATAAAGAGATCAACTTGTTTCTATACTCTTCTCCAAACACGCCGAACATTCACTGGGGACTAGACGGAGACGCCCGTCGGTGTTTCCCCAGAGAGAGAGAGAGAACCCACAGGCGATCACAACTTTCGTTAAACCATGCTCTTGAAGCCATTCATCACAGTCGCCGTCGTCTTCATGTTGGTTTTCGCATGCTTCGTTTTTTTCCTCACCGGCTTCCTCGAATTTCCACCGGCATCCACTTCCCTCGTACCGCCTACAGACGATCTCAATCTCTCATCCGTTGAGTCTACATTCGAACCTTTCACCGATTTGGTCACTGCTTTCAAGAAATGGGACTCTCAGGTCGGTTGCGATCGATTTAGGGAGAAAATTGGCGCCGGTTTGGATAATGTGTCTCCGTCTTCCTCGCTGCAGCAAGTAGGCGGCGATTCTGGTTCCGAATGTGGAGGGATGAAATTGAATCACGTTTCTGTTTTGGTGAAAGGCTGGACTTGGATTCCTGATAATTTAGAGAATTTGTATCCGTGTTCTTGCGGATTGAGCTGTCTTTGGACTAAATCTTCTGTTCTTGCCGATAAACCCGACGCATTGTTCTTCGAGACCAGTACGCCTCCGCGGCAGGTAGATTCTTGTAATTGCTTTAGTTTTTCATTGTCTTATTCGATTTTCACAATCTGTTTTGATGCCGATTTGTCTAATTAGTTTGAGATCGTAGTCTGGTAGTTTTTGGTGAGATCTGGTCCTCTCTCTCTCTCTTGTATTTGAAAAGATTTATCTGCATCGATTTCATTTTGCTCGATTTGGGATAGTTATTCGTTTTGCATCATTCAGTTCTTACGATCTGTTTGGATCAAGCCATTGTTAGTTCATTGTGTAGTGCTTGTGCTTGGGATTAAGTCCGTTCAAAGTGTTTGAAGTCATTACTCTTTAGTTCATATTTTGCTGGTGATTATGCTGTTTTACATGAAGGGTTCGGCACTAAATAGTTTTTGAATTGATAACTGTTGATGATTTTGTGTTTTGTGCTAACAATGTAATGAAGCCTGCTGATAGTATTACTTAATACGCCATGATCTGATGGATCCTGGCTTGCTTTAAATTGATATTTATTAACTGTGCTCTGTCTTACATCGATTCTTCAACCGCGGATATGAAGATTGCACATAATCTAAATTCAATCACCTTTAGGATAGAAAGAGTGGATTAATATTCAGGAACTTTGTTCTTATTCATGTATTTAGAAAGCACATCAAGTTGGCGTGTATACTGGTCGTTGAGTCACGTTTATAGCTTGCTACTGGTCAAATGTGTAGATACATATGCTGTTATTCGTTTGTGAAGATATGGAGAGGCATTTGTGGACTAAAATACATTTATCCTGTTAAAATTGCAAGTGGTATTTAGTTCAAATTCGCTTGCTCTAAATTAAAGGGTGAATACATGCTAATGGTTAAAAGAGCTTTGAGAAACTAAAAGGGAATGAGTTCAATCCGGGCGACCTTGTACCTACGACTTTATGTCCTACATTTTCTTGTCAACCTAATGTAGTAGAGTTAAATTGTTGTTCGGTGAGATTAGTCAAGGTGGGCGCAAATATGACATACACTCACCGATATAAAAAAAGGGTAGCAACATGAATTTTGTACCTTATCTGGTGATTTGTTTTTCGTTTGAATTTCTGCGTAGTGGATGATGTAGTATGGATATTACTTTTTTTTTAGGAAGAATATTGAAATAAATCCATAGACCTCATATTATAGTTTCTTTACCATTTTGTACCTTGATAACCATGTATCACGAGGGCTACCAAAATTTCCAGATTATTTATAGTAGAACTGCTTGGTGGTATTGGTTATGATGCGTTGATTGTTTGTGATAGTTTACTCCTTGGTCATCGCTATTTCTATGTAGGGGCTTGACCAATTTTGTTTACTGTTCACTCTTAATATTTTTAGAGACGCAGGGGAGATCCTCTTCGCATATATATGGATCTTGAGGCTGGTCGGAAGCGCTCGGGTTTTGAGGATCTATTTGTTAGTTATCATGCAGGAGATGATGTTCAGTCAACTTATGCAGGAGCACTTTTTCACAATGGTCGTAACTATCATGTATCTTCTTCTAAAAACAACGTGAGTTTTATGGTTTAATATTTGAATTGCTCTGCACTCGATTTTTATCGTCTTTCCTGTGCTGTAATACCGTATATAGTTTTCTAAGGAATGCGATACTCACAATATTGAGATTTTTCTTAGGATACACTTGTTTATTGGTCGTCGTCTCGATGTCTTCCCCAAAGAAACCAGCTTGCAAAAAAGCTTCTAAACTTGCTGCCTCACCATTCATTTGGCAAGTGCTTGAACAATGTAGGCGGACTCGACATGGCTCTTTCTATGTACCCGGAATGTGCAAATGATCCCAGCGTCGCTCCGAAATGGTGGGATCACTTGCATTGTGCAATGTCTCATTACAAATTCGTTCTCGCGATCGAAAACACCATGACCGAAAGTTACGTGACGGAGAAGCTATTTTATGCGCTAGACTCTGGCTCGGTTCCAATTTATTTTGGTGCCCCTAATGTCTGGGACTTTGTCCCTCCACATTCTATAATTGATGGGTCTAAATTCAGCTCCTTGGATGAGTTAGCATCTTATGTAAAGCGACTCGCCAGTGACCCAGTTGCTTATGCTGAGTACCATGCTTGGAGACGATGCCGTGCATTAGGTAACTATAGAAGAACCCGTGCTGCAAGCCTCGACACACTGCCGTGCCGGGTGTGTGATGCTGTGAGTAGAAAGGGTGGTAGAAATGCTTGAGCTCATCCACTCTTGTTTATAACTGTGAACTGGAATCTCCATTTCCAGTTGACTTTGTTTTTGTTATGAGTAGACTGTTGAGTGAGTTACTGTAGAAGGAAATGAATTGAATGTAGGTAGAAAGTTCATAGATGATGAGAGAAATCTATTTTATCTTTTTTAATATAAGCATAGAAGTATTTGTAATTTCATTTTGCCAAAAAGAGTTTAAAAATAAGTGTAACCTTGTCCAAGTCTATTTCAACCTCTATCAAATAGTGTTATGGATAGAGATATTTATTAGAGTTCATCAATTTAAGCCTCCACTCTCCATGGTTATTGAATAGAAAAATGTATATTAAGTTTAGATCCAAACAACTTCAAGCTTTTTTTTTCTTTCTTTGGGTTAAATTACGATTTTGACCCGTGAATTTTGAGGGGTTTTTTTCTATTGATTTTGAATGATCGACTTTAATCACATGTTTAAAAAAAAAACTTACAACTAAGTTCTTGTTAGAAATTTTAAATTCTCATTAATTGGAATTTTGGTTAAATAATATTAAAAATCTTAATTCAAACAGATGAAAAAAAAAAGTGAAAATACTTTTAAAATTCATAAACAATATAAAATACAAAAGTATTGGCATTTTAAGCAAAGTTAACAATATTGCAGCTAGAAAATAAAACGCATCATATGATTTTTTTTTTATTATTATTGAAATGATTTTTCAGTAAAGTTAAACTTAAATATTTAAGCAACTCTACTAGAATGTAAGTGATTTAGGACACTGATTTTTTGGATTAATCGTAATCATTGCTTTTAAATATTCAAAATAAATTAGCATACTAAATACTTTTAGAAATTATACCAAAACAAGTTTTTAATGGTAATCATTTTTTTAAATACTCAAATTAAATTTTCATTCTAAATGTTTATAAAAACTACACTTACTTACTAATCATTGCTTTTAAATACTCAAAATAAATTATCATTCTAAATATTCTTAAAATTTTCGTTTAAACCAGTTTTTTTTTTTAAATTTAAAATAAATTCATATTCTAAATACTCTTAAAATCTATATTCTATCCCGAAATATTTAGAATATGTTTGGTTGGGTGATAATGGTTGGGAATGGGTCACTTCTCATTGTTCGGTCACTAATTAAAAAAAA
>JBBMEG010000024.1:10931255-10973359 GCA_037832605.1 Cyclanthera cordifolia
TTAGGGTCTGGTTAATCATATATACTTTAAAATTTGTCACTGTTATGAAATAATTGTGAAATAGTAAGGGGACACAACACATGCGACCAGCCCACAAATGATGCATATAACATTATCTGATTTTTTTTTTTTTTTTTTTTTGCTTTATTCTGCATTTTCTTCTTTTTACAATATCACTAATTAGGAGAGATTCTTCTTTTAATTAAGAAGAGTGAGAGAAAAAAAAAATAATAAATACCACAAATTAATAAACAAACTGCACATATAATCAAGTGTTCGCGATTGTCTAATTATTGAAAAAAAAAAAAAAAAAAAAAAAACCTATAACCTACCCCATGAACCATTTACCTTTATTAAAACGGTATATATTAAATCAAAAGGGTGAGTGACGCAAAGGTTTTACTGTTTGACGTTTAGCGTTAATAAAATTCAACACTAGTGTCATTAGTAGTCCATTTTATATATCTTATAATTTTTTTTTGAAGAATTCTTCATTTTTCAAAATTTTCAAATGTGAGATAATAAGATCATCAATCAATCGTCTAAATGTTTATTAAATTTAAATTTATAATTAATCTAAAATATTATATATAATATAGTAAGTTGATTAATTATATTATAATAATTAAGATGAATCCCACACATATTCTTTGACAATTTTCCTAAAAAAGAACAACAATAAAGATAAAAGTGGAAGAGAGAATCAAAATCCTTCTTTTGCAATTTAATGATGAATATATGAACAAGAAGAGCAAAATGAAAAAAAAAAAGGGGGGGGGGGGGGGGGGGAAACAACCAAATTAGGGTTTCAAATTAAAAATAGTCTAATAGAAAGGAGTGAGAAAATTGGAATAATAATATTTCCATTAAATTTAATTAAGAGTGAGAAAAAGGGAAGTGATGAAAGGCCATACACTTCACTTTTTTCCATTTTTCACTTTTTTGTCTCTTCCACCCAATTTGCAATGCCTTGTGATGTCAACAAAGTGCTTTGCTTTCCTTTTCATTTCATTTGTTGGATTTCTAGGCTGAATTTGTGGACAAAATTCTATGTGGTTATTAAATCATAATGTCACATGAACTCTCCTTCCCCTTAAAAACGAACCCCTTATCGTAGTATGGAGTAGAGATGTCCATTTTTTTCGCGGAGTCGAGTACTTAGCAGGGCGAGAAATCCCCGGTTAGCCGGAAGGATAAATTTTTTAACCACGGCGGGACATGGGGAATGCATTCTCCGTCCCCGATTCCCACTCCATTTTTTTCATTTTAATATTTTTCTTTATGTTTGTTACTTTACTTTTTATATAAAATATATATATGATGGTAAAATTACATATTCAAATGAGTATTTTTGTTTAAAATGTAAAATATAATTGAAACTTGATGTTAAAAATATTTAATTATTTAAAAAAACATTTTAAAAATAAAAATAGAAAAAAAAAACTTAAAAAAATATCCGCACGGATCGAGTTCCCCGCCTCGATCCTCGCGAAAAGAAAAATTTCACGAGACACATATTAATTTTGAAATTGGGGATGGGGACAGGGACGAAAAAATCATTCTCCAGCTTCACCCGTTAAAGAGTTGCAAAATAATTTGTGAAATATGAAACAAGTAGTTTTTTAAAGTTTATTTCTAATATATAAATATGACTAACAATGAGATTTTTTTCTTTCAAAATTTATAATAATTTTTTTTCTTCAATTATAATATTGGGGTGAGGACTCAAACTACAAATCGGACAGATGCAAATGTATCTTTAATATCAACTAAACTATACTCATTTTGACAAATATCTAATAATTTTAGACGAGAGTATTTGGGGTGGAAGTTTCATTTGCGTCAAAGTTTCATTTGATCGTATACAATAAAAATAAAAAATTGTATTTGATGAGTTATTATCACAAAATAATAATAAATATAAATAAATTATAAAATATTTACGTTTATAATTATTAATATATTTTAATATTATATTATAATAATTGTATTTTAAAAAGGAATTAGACAATATATTAATACAAATGTCTATAATTATTTTATTTTATTTTCAGAAGCAGTGATGATTGTCATAATTAATTTTACTCATTAATTTTATAAATTTTTGATTTTCAACCATAAATAATTGTTGTATTCTAAACATTAAAAAAAAAATAATAATAAAATTAAAAAAAAAAAAAATATATATATATATATATTAGGGTATATCGTTGTTTTCATTTAAGACGTTAGGGTTCAATTCCCAACAACACAATTTGTTGTTTTTTTTCTCTGTCCAAAATTGGGCTTTAAACCCAAAAAAAAATTGAAAAAAATATAAAATAAATAGATGTTTATCTCAAAAAAATAAAAAATAAAAAAAATAAAAATAGAGGTTACTTTTAGTGCTGTAAATTTAGTTTTTGTAAAAAATCGTTTGACACAATAATTTTATAATTTGGTGTTACAATCAACACCTTTATCAATTTTACTAAAAAAAAAATGTCAGCAAATTTAAAAATACAATCAGCTGTACACAAGTTTTTTTTGGTTGATATTATATATATATATATATATATATATATATTTTTTTTTTTTTGATTCTGTACTATTATTTAAATTAAAATTATGATGAAAATTAGAGCACTACACACTAATTCGAAATTTCTTACAACATTTTGTACTTCTTTTTTTTTAGCTTATTTAATGGTTTAATCTTACAAAAAAACAAAAACAGAGCTCTAATAGCATGTAGCTTTATAAACTATTTAGTTTTTTTTTTTTTTTTTTACCAATAAACTATTTAGTTTTTTGTGTTTGACATATATGTTTTATTTATTCAAATTTTCTACCAAAATTTCATAATATTTTTAAGTGAGTATGTGAATTCTAATTAAATTTTATAAATAAAAAATATTTAAAAACTATTTTTTTAAGTTTTAAATTTTATTTGGGATTTTAAAGTAATAAAAACCACGTGATTAAACAATTATTATAAGTTTAAATTAAAAAAAACTATTGAGATCTTAAGGGTGGTTTGGACGATATTTTGTGAGAGGAATTAGTTTGAGTATTTAAATTAAGAGTTATTTTTAGTAATTAAAAATAATGATTGCAATAATGATCTAGATTTATGTGGAGTAGTTGCAATAGCTCGTTTGGATGTATAATTATATAGAGGAGTTATAGTAATAACTCGTTTTGTATTAGATTTCTACAAATAAGTTATATTAATAGCTAGTTTGGATGTGAATTTTAGGAGTTGTATGTAATAGCTCGTTTGTGGATTTGGTGGAGGGGTTGTATGTGTATTTTTTTTACACATGTACGTTTCTTATATTAAAATTGTATTTCATTTGTACATAATCTCTAATTTTCAATATATTTGTCATTTTATCTATTTTAATTATTTTGTTTTAGAAGTTTCTTTAATATCCAAATTATTTAAATAATGTTAAAATTTCTGATTGCTATAAATTTTAGAAAAATGTTTGCATTTTCCACTTGATAGTATTAAAATTGTTAAGATTATTAAATCTAATTTTATTAATATAAATTTCATTTATGGTAGATACTAATCTTTAAATGTTTTTATTATATATAATGTTAACTGCAAATTTCATAATAATCTATATTCGTTCAATTTATTGATACACATTAATGTTTTACATTTTATAAGGTTATATGTGTGTGAAAAAAAAATCATATATTTTAAATTTTTATTACATCTAATAAATTAATATAATTATTAATCAAATATCAACTTACATTAAATTAATAATGTACATAAATAAATAAATAAATATAAAAAATAAAGAACAATTTTGAAATAATGAATTATTTGAGTGGTTATTTGTTTGAATGTAATTTTTTTTTTTAAGAGGATTTGTAAATCACATTTTATAAATATATATAAATCCACCCTCCAAACCCTTCCCTAGTTATTTACTTTAATTTCAAAAATAAAATTTTAATTTACGGGAAAAAATCTGAAATTTTCCCTTTCAATTTTTGATGCCGTGAACGTGAAGGTTCCTCGTTCTCCTCCTCGTTCTTCTGCCCAACAGGTAAACTCTCTCTGAATTCGATTGCTTATTTGCTCAATCTCTTCTCGTAATTCCTTTTAATTCATTCATCTTCTCAATTGACAGTTACTCTATTCATCTCTCGCCAACTCCGCCAATGGAGGTTCCAAATTCAGCCTCAAAACCAAGCTCCCTTCTGCAATGTTTTCGCAGCCCTTGTTTCGGTCGGGTTCGATGATGAATTTGCAGAACCCTATCTTGGGCAGATGATTTTTGCAAATTCTTCAGGTAATTTTCTGGCTCAGGGGTAGTTCAATTTGGTGCCGGGTTTGAATCAGATGAATATGAACTCGTGTTTGCCCTAGCGCAGTTTTTTTGGGCCGAACATGGCCAATTTGGTTCAGCAATTGAACGGGCAGTTTCAAAATATGAATCAACACATAATTCCTGGGCAGACGTCGAATATGTAGCAGGTTCTTTCTCATAATGGTCCAAATCAAGCTGTTACAATGGCTTTTGAGTTTTGAGTCTTGTTGTCAATCAGGCTATGCACCCTGTTAACCAGACTCCTCAGAACTTCATCCCACATTCAATGAGTGGTGCTGGATCAAATCGATTCCCGGGTTCGGCTCAATGGTTGCAATGGAATTCGACTGTGCCATTTAACTCTTTGGCTTAATCACAACAAGATAACAACCTGCAATCACCTGCTTTTGTTGGGTCACATCAAAGGTTGTTGCATTTGAAAGATTTAGTTTTGATAAAATGTGACTGGTTCATAATCTTATACGACAATGCTATACTTTGATTGGTATGTATTTGATTCAATAATGTTCAGGGCATCTTGAGTATAGCTACTAGTTAGGTATTTTATTTTTGATCAAAAGGTTTGAGGTTCGAATTTCCACGTTGTTGAACTTAAAAACTAGTTTTAAGAGAATTAGTTTAGGGCGTGTTCAGGAGAAACAAAATGAGAATGATTAAAAATTAGTTAGAAGGGACTAATTGTGTATGAAGTGAAGGGAATAATAATGAGAAAAATAAAGCAATATGTATGATGTGAGTGAAAAATAGTTATAGGAAGAAGTTGTTATCGGGTGCAAGAGTAAAAAATAGTTAGAATGAGATTAAAAATGTGATTTTGGAGAAACACGTTTATGGAAGAATGATTCTTAGTAGTCCAAACACCGGAAATCATGTTCATTTCCTTTCTCTATTTTGTTTTTGGTGACCCAAACATATTCGTAGTCTTAAATGCATGAACTCCTGAGAAACTAATATTTTTAGGCCAGTAACTTCAGGTTTCATAGCTTCATTTCACATGTCATATTCGACTAAACACATTATTTATCTAAAAGTGTACTGGCTAACCATGTATGTAAAATTTCGGTGCTCAATTAGTCGCTGAAATTTTCTGATGTTTTGAACTGAATTATCAGTTCTGTTTAACTTATTTATTTATTTAATTATTTTTAATTACTCAATGTATATTCTTTAGGAAGATAAAATATTATAGCCGGTCAATAAAATAACTTGAAATTATGGAGGCTGTACTCCTAGTGCTTCATATGCTCTCAAGGTTCAGAATGAAGCCAAGCAAAGCAGCTTCTGGCCGAGTTTGACTACTTTCCCTTGTTTGTATTTCTCTTTTCCTGAACATTCAGTACTTCTATCCTTGTTTACTTGGTTCATCAAGCTCAATAAATACAGATGTACAGCATAGCATAAATTTGACTGATCATTTCATAAAACATATATGCTTGACCTTTCTGGATGCGTTTTTTGGATGACTCACCAACCGACTCAGCAGTGATGACAGAACGGTACGATGTCAAGGATGCTCAAAATCATTGTTAATTTGGGAACCGTATTCGGCATCAAATATAGGTTTAAAAATTATCATAAAGTTGGTGCTTTATTCTTGTTCTTTTTAATTTTTCTTCTGCACTTGAATATTCACTTTTAAGTCTTGCTGTAGGCTGAGAACCGACGGTGAGGGTGTCAATTGAATATTCTCCGTCTTGCTATGGTCTATTTCTCGCTTACGAAGCATGATTATTCCAGAGTGAAACAGGTTTACACAACGAGAGGAGGAACAAATTTGGTGGCACTAGCTCGATGGATAAGTGAACATTAAAGCCTCGTTTGATAACCATTTAGCTGTTTGTAATATTCATTGCTGTCATCTCGATTCAGATCTTGAGATGAGCGCGTGAGACGAAATTAAGATTCTCGATCATAAAAAAAAGTAATTTGGACGAGATTGTGGATAAGAGATGCAACTGTTTGTGGATAAGAGACTGTGGGTAATGAATTCGAATATGATGGTAAATTATCTTTCATTTTCAGTCCACTCCCATTGTTGTTCTGCAATTAATGCGATTCATCCCATTCTATCTATGATGCATAACTATCGCACTTTGATCGGAGAAGCAGAATCTTCTCAAAGTTTTCCGATCTCCGCCGGCGGGGAGAAATCGATTCTCCTTTTTCTCTTCCCTTCTGTTGTGAGATTAACGAGAAATGAACCGCCATAGACGTTTGCTTTGTTGCGTTCTTCCTTTGCTTCTTGCACTTTCAGTGTCGATCTCGGTTGCCGCCATTTCTCTAGGTTCGTCTTTGAAAGCTTCCAACCCCGATCAGGCGTGGAATTCGCCTAACGCCATTTTCTCGCTTCGTTTCCTTCCAATTCCATCGATGTTTTCCAGTTCTTCGTCTTCTTTCATTGCCGCCGTTGTGTACTCTGGTAAATTTCCTATCATTTGGTCCGCTGGCGGCGGCGCTACGGTGGATGCTTCAGCTTCTCTTCAGTTTCAATCGGATGGTAACCTTCGCCTTGTCTATGGCTCCGGTTCCGTTGTTTGGGAATCTAACACCGCCGGCCGCGGCGTCTCCTCCGCTGTACTCGAGGATTCCGGCAATCTTGTTCTTCTAAATAGTAGCTTCATGCCGGTTTGGTCTTCCTTCGACAACCCTACGGACACGATTGTTCCATCGCAGAATTTCACAGTGAGTATGGTCTTGCGATCTGAACTATATTCTTTTAAACTACTTGATGTTGGAAACCTAACTCTTACTTGGAATGATGATATAATTTATTGGAATGAAGGATTCAAAGCGCCAATCAATGGTACTTCGGATTCTCCTGTTTTACGATTAGATTCTATTGGGAGGTTGGCTGTTCATGATACCAAATTATCAGAGGAAGCATTTGTTGCTTATAGCAAGGATTATGCCGACCAGCCCAATCAGATCGATAACTTTTGGTATCTGAGATTGAAAAATGATGGAAGTTTAGGAATTCATAGCGTCCCACGAGGCAGTGGAACCGAAACACTAGGATGGGATGCTGTTCCTGATAAATGTCAGATATTTGGGTTCTGTGGGGAACTCAGCATTTGTAGTTATAATGATAATAGCCCACATTGTGGCTGTCCATCTGCAAATTTTGAGGCTATTGATCCTAATGATTGGAAGAAAGGGTGTAAGAGGAAGATGGATATCGGAAACTGTTCTAGCGGCATCAACATGTTAGAGTTGCCGAATACTATGTTGTTAACATATCCAAGGAATACAAGTGGTTACACAATGCAGATAGCAGGGTGTCGATCCAATTGTCGACAAAGTGACGCTTGTACTAGTTCCATGGCACCATCAGATGGAACTGGGTTTTGTTATTACGTTCCGGCCGGTTTTATTAGGGGATATCATAGTCCTACACTTCCAAGCACTGCGTATCTCAAGGTTTGTGGACAAGCGCTCCCGATGCAACTGCAGTTGCAAAGTGAGTGTAGGAATGTGCAGTCTTGGAAATCTGTGGTTGTGGTTTTTATCACCTTTTTTGGCATGATTGCTTTTGAGGCTATTTTATGGTGGTTATGCTGCAGAAACAGACCCAGTTTTGGACGGATGTCCAGTCGATACACTCTTCTCGAGTATGCTTCGGGTGCTCTAGTCCAATTCTCATACAAAGAACTCCATCGTGCAACCAACGGTTTCAACGAAAAGCTTGGAGCTGGTGGATTTGGAGCTGTTTATAAAGGTGCTCTTACTAATAGGACAGTTGTTGCGGTGAAGCAACTCGAGGGAATCGAGCAAGGAGAAAAACAATTTAGGATGGAGGTAGCAACTATAAGTAGTACACACCATTTGAATCTGGTGAGATTGGTTGGTTTCTGCTTGGAAGGACGCCATAGGCTATTAGTATATGAACTCATGAAAAATGGCTCCTTGGATTGTCTGCTTTTCAATACAGAAGATGGGAACTCCAGGAAGTTCCTCAACTGGAAAGATCGATTCAAAATTGCTGTTGGCACTGCTAAGGGGATCACATATCTTCATGAGGAATGTCGAGATTGCATCATTCATTGTGATATAAAGCCAGAAAATATACTCTTAGATGAGAATTTGAATGCTAAAGTCTCGGATTTCGGCTTGGCAAAGCTCATAAATGTCAAAGACCACAGAAACCGAACCTTAACTAGCGTGAGAGGTACAAGGGGATACTTGGCACCCGAATGGCTTTCAAACCTTTCTCTAACTACAAAATCTGATGTTTTCAGTTATGGTATGGTCCTGTTGGAGATTGTGAGTGGAAGAAGAAATTTCGAAGTTTCTGCCAAAACAAATCACAAGAGGTTCTCCACGTGGGCTTATGAAGAGTTCGAAAAGGGAAATCTCATGGAAATAGTTGACAGGAGGCTAATGGATCAAGAGATTAATATGGAACAAGTGAGCAAGGTTCTTCAGGTGAGCTTTTGGTGCATCCAGGAGCAACAATCTCAGAGGCCAACGATGGGAAAAGCAGTGCAGATGATCGAAGGAGTCATCGACATTGAGAGGCCTCCTGCACCAAATGTTGCATCCATGGTGTCTATGAGTGGACTGTCTACTTATGTTAGCAGCAATCTGAATAATTTCTCCACCACAGCAGATTCAGCCGCTACATCGACCGCATTTTCGGTGTCTCCTACTGCAGCAGACTGGAGTTCTGGTGGCAGGAAACTTGAGAAAACAACTTCATCCCTTCTGCAATCAAGGTATGACTAAGCTTTAATTGTTCTGCTCTTGTCACATTTGAAGGTTTCTAGATAGAAATCAAACAAAGGATTGGCTAACACTCCATGTTAGGCAAAATATTAGTTTCTACCTACATCCATCTTCTAATTGCGATGTTAAAACTCCATGTTAGGCAAAATATTAGTTTCTCGTGTCTCCATTCCTTCATTGTCTCTCGGTGCCTGGCTCAGGGACAGGTGTGGTTACTTCGGATATAGTGAAGCAAAGCTTCGATTTCTTGGTTTCAAAAAAAAAAAAAAAATTGCTTTGCTTTCAATCTAACATTCCCGACTCTCCCATATCTATGAGAATTGCTCTCTCCCATGAACATCTTATTTTCCTAATCTTGAAAAGGAAGTGCAAACTCGAGTAGGAGATTCAAACACATGACATTTTGATCACAAACACATAATTATTCCATTGAGCTATTGCTCTTGGCAATTTGTTAGAAAATTAGTGAAAATTAATGAAATTCATATAACTAAACCTTGTCCTAATCTTTTTTCAAAAAATTAACGAAATTCATATGTTTTCATGCTGGCTTTCGTTTTCTTTGCTAACACTTATTATTATGCTTGTTCATTCATGTTCATATATTATTGAAATTGTTTATACTTTTCATGCATTTTGGGAAGAAATATGAAGTATATTCTTATAGATAAAAATTAGTATTGTTTTCTTTAGCATCATTGTACTTGCACTTCCAAGGTTCTCCTTTGGATAGAAAGCATTTAACATTGACTTGTCAACTTGCTTGATTTTTTGCACTAATGTACACTAATGTGTAATGCACAAAGAATTGGACAATTTTCTTGCAAAATAATTGCACCATTTGCATGTCATGATCATTTAGTTTATTGGAGGGTTTTATTCCACAATTTAAATCTCTAAATGGGGCTTCATAACTTTCCTTTCATATAGCAAATTGGTTTGTTGAATTTTCGAACCCATTCTTCAAGCATATTGTTCCAAGTCTTTTACTTGTTGCTTGATTTATGGTTAGGATCATTTAATGATAAATATCTAGGTAGAGGGCTTATCATATTTACATCAATTTTTTCGATTAGTCTATTTCAAGTTGATGTCTAATAGATATAGAAACTTCAAAAGGAATAAAAAAAATTTGGTGAGTCTTGAACTTGAGTCTTTCTCAGAATATTTGGAAAGCCTCAAACCTCAACCATGAAGGTTACTTGTTTAAAATTGATGAATAATTCAATTTTAATACTTATATTATTTTATTTTAAATTATATAGAATCGTGAGTATTGTAGTTATATGTAAATAGTATAGAATAAGCTTGGCTCTTTTTTTAGGCTAGAGCTTATAACTAGTCATGGTTGCATTAAATATTTATTGGTGAAACTTTATTTTTCTACCAATCCGCATCAAAAAACATTTATTTGTTTATGAGTTAAAATTTCATGCCTACTAAATAGAGTCATATCTTAATATATATATATATTTTTTTGTGAGTTAAAAATAAGGGTCACATATTATGTCACATATGTTAACATGACATAAAGTGATCCACTTCAATAAAATTTTGTTAGGAATGAAATTTTTTTTCTCACTCTTTAGTTATCTCTCTCTCTCTCTCTCTGTTTTATTTATTTATTTTTGTTTTCATCCTTGAAGCTTTTATCTGTGTTGCCTCTCCTTTGTTCGTTTGTTTTTCCATAGTCAGAAATATAGAGAAAGGAGAGATTAAGAAAACTAGGAAATGGAAGTATGTGATTTGTTGATTAATAATTGGTTTCTATTTCCACAATTATATACTCTGTACAGCTCACACACTCCCAGCTCATTTTTTACTACTTTAATTTACTACTATTATCAAATTGATTTTTGTATGTTTGTGTATAGATTTCTAACTCAAGGCATGAGAGAGGAGATCAGAGGTGAGTTGAAGAGAGAGAGAGAGAGAGTGAAGGATGAAGAAGGGAAAATAACTAATGTGTGAGAAAGTTTCATTTATCACAAAAATCTATTTCAGGCATCATTTTCTAACTTTCTTAAATGTTGGCTAAATTTAGACATTAAATTGGATTAAAATTAAACATTTAACAAAATCTAAAGAATGAAACTGTATTATGAAAAGTTGAACATTTAAAATTCATGAATCTAAATAGTAATTTAATTAAAAAAAAAACATACATCATACCATTTTAGAAATGATGATGATAATGTAAATGATTTTACGACTTTTCTTAAAATAAAATAAGTAATAGTAGTTATCTTTTTCAAAATTAGATTTGAATGGATAACTTTTTAGTTAGTGAGTATATAATTACTTGCAGCATAATTAATTAGGATAAATTATAAATTTAGTCCTTATGATTTTATGAAAGTTAACATTTAGTCTCTATAATTTAAAAATCTATATTTTAATCCCTATAGTTCGAAAAAATATAGAATCTAGTCCTTATGACTTGACGAAATAGAATTAGTCCACATGATTTGATAAAACCTAAAAAATAATCTATGTTATTTATAAATCGTAGGCGAATTAAGTATGTAAATGTGTGTATGAAATATATATTTCTTTCAATTAATTACTTATCTCACACTCTTATCATTAAATACAAAAATAACCAATTCAAAAAATCTCTATTGCACTCAAAAAAAGAAAAAGAAAAAAGAGGAAGTATAGATCCAATATTTACAATAAAATATAATAAAATATGGGTTTCACTTTTTTTCAAAAACTACTCTTGTCATAGAGTATAGATTCCTATGGACCAAATATACTGATGTAACATAGCTGCTAAGTAACTATCTTGTTATTCTATATAATTGTAAATAATGTATATTCTACGAAATTATTTTAGGATAGGATTAGAAAGCAAGAAAAACACCTGACATTTATGAAAATTCATTGGGCAATTCTTATTCAGCTGTCTTAGTAAATAAAAAGGAAAACATAAAAGTTAATTCTACACATCAAATTTCAACCAAAAAAAGAAGAAAAAAAGTACTAGCTAAATAGAGAGAATAAAAAAAAAAAACAAAAATCTTGGGAAATAATAAAATAAATATGAACTATGAACACATTGAAGGAACTGAAAATGAATGAGAGTGAGGGAGGGAGGAAAAAAAAAACTTAAGTGAGCTTCCTCCATAGGGATCCTTTGGCCTGTGATAAGCACTTTACCCTTGGGAATACAAAACCTGACTTTGGGGGATTTCCTCCAACTAGAGAATTCTCATATATTTCTTTGCATTCTTGTATAACCTGCCATAACAACACCACCCCCACCCATACTTTTGTCATATTTTCTCATTTCAATTTCAAACTAACACCTTTCTTTCCTTATCAACAAACCATGAAGATAATGACATTAATCATCCATTCATTACGTAACAGGAAAACACGAGATCGCTATATAAAATTATAAATATAGTGATCTTGTTTATCTAATGATCTTATCTAAATATATGTGAGCATTCGAGCTAACAGGAGCATATATCAATCGATAAAGTGTGTGCGCTTATGATTAATAGGTCATAAATTCAAATCTTGATGCGTAAGAATTTCAGGTAGTTAGCGATCTCAATTCTAGATAGATATAGACTGTAGTTTGAACTCATTTCCTCTAAAGTCAATTTTTTGATATTTATAGAATGATTTAGATAAGTTTTATTCAGATACTAACTACCAAATATTCAATGATTAGCCAATACTCAAGTTTGACAAAATATGATGATCAAAATGAGAGAAATACCTCCTTTGCATCTTTTCTTGGTATGCCTTCTCGAAGGCTAACAAGCTTCTCGACCACCTCGGGCTGTGAGTTGATATATAAGAAATTCAATTATAAAAATGTCCAAGTCAATAACACGAGATGAATAAAATTATGGTTGTGTTTATGTATTTGTGCATATAGTTTACGCGACACAAACAATGCTGATGCATGCCAATTAATGTGACAGCCTTTTATAGTCGAAATTAATACAAGTGTAACAATTACCGGGCAATCTGGTTGGTGCTCGAGGATATTTGTGTAAATGAGTGTGAAAGTATCTAGACTCTCAGCAGAAGCAAGTTCCCTTAGATCATTCAGTATCCTCACTCTGCTTTCTACTTTCTGTTACCAAAGGGAGAATAGAAAACTAAACTTAGTGAACGCATTGAGAAAAAAACAATGAAATTGAGATTATGAAAATAAAAAACTTCAAACATCCAAAGTTTACATTCCATTAACATATTCCAATTGAAAATATAACAATATAACATAAAAAAAAAAGTCAACAATAGCATAATTCAAGTGGCATAACTAAGAGATTATGTGTTTGTATCTTTCTTCGTTAATTGATTGTTGAAATTAAAGAATAAAAAACTGAAAGAATAAGAGTGATTATAAACAAAGATTTACCACATATTTATCACTAAAGATTCGACTGTTTCTTTCACTCCCATGGATTCTGAATGACTAATCACGAAATACTTTAGGGACTGTTTGTTTGGCTCTTTTATAAAATTATTAAATCGAGTTTTTATGACCACTCTTTAAAAACCTCATACAAACGAGTTATACTAGTATTTCTTCTTTAAAACTACTCAAAATAACTCTCCATTTCTAATCACTCGAAATAATCACTTCACAATTATTTATCCAAACAACCTTTTAGGGATTACTTACCGAGATGGTTATATACTCTCTGAAAAAGTCCATGAGAACCTCTTCATCTAACCTCATCCGCTCAATAGTTTCTTCCTTTATGTAGTTTTTCTGGAATCACAAGATGATTTTTAGATAATCAAATCATAAGGGTATAAGAAGTCAAAATTAGGCGTAGAGAAGTTAAGAGTGACTTATCAAAGCCAGAATGAAACCTGTGTCAGCAAATGGTCTACATAGACGATCGCAGTTTCCTCTAGGCAAGCCTCGACGAATCTTCTGAACGATCTTTCTTCAATGTACCTAAACATTAGAAAATATATATGAAGATAGTGAAGCTTAAAGCATGTAACCATATTAAAGAAAAAAGATAAAATAGTGTAGTGTGTATCGTCACAAAATTTATATAGAGTGCAGAGTTGATTGTAACGCCAACTTGTTCCTAATTTGTATGCTCTACGATTTCGTTGTATTTTATACACAGGGCAGAGATTTAGTACATATTCAGAAACCAAACCAGCAGAACATAATGGAAGTTTACTGTATAAATATCCGTGATAAAATTTTAAATCACAGTTCTTATACATTATGGATTTTCAATATAACCATAATGAACAATTTTTGGTCTCTATATTTCAGGTAGCATCATGGAAAACTTTCTTCAAGAAAGAAAAGGAGTTAGAACTTAATGAGAACTTACATCTTCACATCTGTAAAATAGTCTCCGAATGTTGCGACAAGGTATTCCGTAACCAGCCCTTCGGACCAGTCTATAAAAGGAAAAGTGTAACTCGTGTAAGGAGAAAGGTCAATTGTAAAGATTAGAAGATTGCAATCCATTTAAATAGTTTCAAATTCAAGCATTAGACAAAGGAGTATATAGAGAAACATATATCAGTGAAAAACTAAACAAAAACCATTTCCATTAAACTTTTGTATGAAGAAACAATATAGGGTATGGCAAGAGAAAAGACATAAACAAAGCAACATTATCCAAAATATATTCATCAATAAGGCATATTTTCTGAATTCCTTTACTATTCCCGTGTTAATATTTCGATGCTACATTTCTGAAGAATAATATTTCGATGCAACACATCATTTAACAAGTATAACATTCCCAGTCTGGGCGAAAGCACATATTTTCAAACCGGTTTTTTACTCTTGGCATGGAAGATCATAAACCACATACCCTTCAAACCAACTAAATAACGTATATACTACCCAACTTACAGAGGTTTGCAACAGAGAGAAGGAATATCAATTACCCTTCTGATATAGCTTGATAAGTAAATCCTGAACTCCTGGATCCTCAAAAATGACACTGACCGTTAGATGCACTGCTTCCTGGCATCAATTAATATTATATAATTGCCAAGTCATCCTCTTTAAAATACAAACTAATAAGCAATTTAACGAGAGATGTTGAAAACTCAAAAAGAAAAAATCTATGTAATATAGTCTCTGGAATAACACACAATATTTGGGAATCAGGTACGAATCCATTGTTAGGAAACTAGCAAGAAAGTATTAGGGGTATCATTAGAATATTAAAGGGCATGCTTGCAACTGGATGTTACACGTTAGTCATAGGAGTTGGATGGTTTCTCGTTTTCTCAAGAGCATGCATGATTAAGTGTTTTTTTTTTAGCTTAAATTTATGGATTGGAGTAAATTTAATTATCAAACCAATACTTTTAATAAGAATTAAGTTAGCATTTATTTGGTCCAAAATGTTCAGAAACTCACAGCTTAGTCTATAGGGTTCATAACCAGTTCTAAATGGAATTTGTAGTTACACTTCTGTTGATTCTTTTTAACAAAAATGGTTCAAAAGCAGCCGTTGATTCTTTTAACAAAAATGTGACGCAGAATTTCATATGGCTATGTGGCATAGGCATAGTATGAATTTTTTTGATATTTTATATATTGAAGTGTAATAAAAAAGGAATTACAAATATTTTACAGCTGACATTGCGAAGGCTATACACTATACTTTTGTTTCAGGATTTGGCATATAAGTTATCAGCAGGAGCTGTGCTTTATATAGGACCTGAAAGTCTAATGTGTACAGGTTATACGGTATCTCGTTTGAAAATTGACTGAAACGTACCTTAGAAATAAAACATACTTGTGAATAAGTCAACAGAAATATAATGTGATTGTGCCCATAAAGAGACAACAAAGAACAGTAGAAAAAGTTAATCTTGAAATATCCAGTACCTTGGCAACTTCTAGGAAACCTTTGCAAGTGTCTTCAAAATTTATCTGCGAAATATAGGAAGAGAACAACCAAAATCAAATGAAGTTTGGAGGGCCCTATCTTCCCAGATACAAATCACACTATTTCAAAGGAAACAAAAAAAAATATAACTCATAGGAAATATGCAAAAATAGGAGATGAGATATCTCCAAGGACCTAACGGAGTATTTTTGGATCAAATCAAAATTTACTGAGTAGATTTACATCAAATCCCAATTTCAAAAGTCTTATAGAGGAAACACAACCAGTAAAAGCAAGACTTTAACTAGGCACCATAAATATCAAGAAAAGAGGCTTTTGAAAAAAAGATATTTTTCAAAAAAAAATCACAAAATTTACTTATGTGGCAAATATCTAACCATAATATGTTTTTTTTATAGGAAACAAAAACTTTTCATTGGTGTCTGAAATGTTACAATAGGTCCTGTCTGATAAAGATTTTATGAAGGATATAATGCAACGAATGAAGTCTTTCCACCATTTTATGTCCAAACCCACAGGTATAATACGATTTTTTCTTTTTTTTTTTGAAAATCAGAAATTGAATCTTTGCTCCACTATACCTGGAGTAACCACGCCCATCGCTAGGCTACGCATCAAAAGACATTGAAAGAATGGAGATATTGGAGGTGTCTATTGTTAGAGTTAATTATGTATATAGACATTGTCTCATGTATAAAGAAAGACAACTATTTCTCGTCTAAAATAACGGTTTCATCAATGAATTAATGTCACTGGTGGGTCTCGAACCTAGGATCTTGAGGGGAGCACACCTTCAAAATCCAAGCCTTCGAGCACCACGCTACCCTTGGGGACATAAGCTTGTTAAGACACATTTGTTTCCAAGCTTTGCCAATTCTGTGCAATGACCTTTTAGTTTGATAATTTTCCACCCAAATGACCTAATCCTCTATCCTTGTTTCATTGAAGATCTTGTGATTCAATGAGATATTGCAAAGCCATTCAAAGCATTCGAGGAGCCAAGATAATGTTTCCTTATCGAAGGAAATGGTGAAGCTTCTATTATGTGATTCTGTAGTAGCTAATTATAGTCGGGTCGTTTTTTTAATGGAGAAAGGTTTCCTGTCAACCTTGAACAAGATTATGAAGAGAACATTGTGGTCGGGCTTCAAATAAGACAGAATGCCTCGTCAGAGAGGATCAAATGGGGAGGAGGGAGTTTTGTTAGGTACAAAAAAAAAGAATGTTGAATAATAAAAACCACAGAGATCAGCATTGCATCACCTGTTCAGCATAATTTTGAGGTAGCGCTTCTCTCGTGCTGTTACTTAGCTCCATGGCAAGATCATAGCAACGTAAGTTGTTGTTAATCTGCACGTATTTTCAGTATCAGGTAGTATGAGCATGAATTTCAATGCAACTATTCCAAATTCAAAATATGATAGATCCTACATAAGAAAACAAACCATTGCACATAAAGGTTCTAAACCAATTTCAGAAGCAGGCTCTTCAAGTCTCTTCCTCTCAGCGGCTTGAAAATCAATCATTACCTTGGAATCAAAAAAAAAAAACTGCCTCAATAACCATTTTAAAAGGAATAATAGTAACAGAAGGGGAAACTTGCATGTTATACTTAATAAGCTAAAATTTTCACCGACAACAATCAGATAAGCATTATACAAAAGTGTGAATTTTTAAATGAGCATTAATACTAAGCCAAAACTCTTCCAAAGAAATGTAGACGTTTTATTCATTTACTAGAGAGGATGTCTCCATGTGGTGTGAGAAAAATTCTTCATGTTATCAAGGCCAAAATTGAAGAGCAGTGTCTGATTCTGTAGCGTCACTGAAATTTTATTACAATTTTTTTCTAACGCACCTGAATAATTGCCAATGAAACTCTGTAAAGCATGACATCGGTGCTATTATCACGAACAATTTGTACTTGCTCACCTAGGATCCTAAACAAATCAACAGCAGCAGGGGTATACAGCTTGCCATCTTCATGTTTTTTGGGTGGTTGAACCTTATCAGCCTCCAATATATTCAAGTACCATTTCTAGGAACCATAAGAACCAACAAACATAACAGCTTAAGTGATCAGTGACTACAGCATCATCATCCTTCAAATTATTATAGACAAGCCATTTTATGTCATTACCCTTGTGGTAGCTTGCATTCTTTCAACATAAGAATTCATCAGGGGATCCATAGCGCCGCTCTCAGAACATACTTGAGCCAGAGACTCATCGACACCTAATCCAATCAGATTATCTTGATACTCTACAACCCAACCAGTCACCTAACTCCAATAGTGAAGGAAGAAGAATAGAATCTACAAATTAAGATCATCGTGTGATGATAAAAACTCAAATAGAAGGACATCAAATAAAATTATGTGGCAGTCAGGTAACTGATAAGACCCGAAATATATTGATATAAGACCCAACCCTAACAGTAACTTCTAAACAAGGAGCTGGAGATTTTAGTAGATTACTACACATTTCGTTTTCTTTGCAAGAAAACTATTAATGACAGATGTCTATGATGCACCCGGAAACAATTTATTCACAATAGCAAAGTCAACCCATCCGGCATCTATAGAATAGTACCAATATGATTTTAAATATTCTGACCAAAGCTAGGGGACAAATCTATGAATTAATCAAGAAATGAATTTCATTGAATCTTTTGTACAGGTTTCTCTTACACTCAAAATGAAATTTCATGGAAAGCATCGACTAAAAAAGCAAACTACTATGCTTCTCTTTATCCCCTACTGAATCCACTTAGGTAGGATTCTATGTTCTCTGCTTTATACTATAAAACAAAACCCAAAAGCCAGCTTCTCTACCCACTGAAAAAGCTGCTTTACATGAAATCTAAAAGTCAGAGGAAACATTCATCGCCCAGAAAAAGGATTAGAGATTATGAGATCAAAACCAGACTGCATAGACAAACAATTACCTTTAGAATTTCTATATTGGTTAATTCATTTGCCCTGTCACTTAGTAATCTGAGCATCTGAATGAACCTTTCAGTGTACAGATTGACCATGAGTTGGAATATCTCATATCTACAAAAGCACAAGTTCAGTAGTTGAGAGGTGAGTTTATTAAGATACTTTATCCAAAGAGACAATGTTTCTTATCGACTACTGCAAAACTTCATGGATAATCTTTTTATAATAGGAAACAAAACTTTTCATTGATATATGAAATAGTTACAAAAAGAACTATCAATAATAATTACAAGTAACTCCTCTAATGTGTTACTAATGTAGATCCTCTCATTCCTTAACCTAATTACAAAAAAAAAAAAAAAAAAACCATATTGGTAGTCCTTTGATCCTTGCTTTCATACTTCAAAAATAACCTTCAAAGCATATATTCTTTAAAGATAAAAAGGAAGCACAAATACAGGTACTCTCGATTTTTTGCCCGTTAATGAAAACCTTGTGCTTCTTATGCACAATAATAATAAATAAACATATAAATGTTAAAGAGAAAACTAGATCAGCAAACCTTGGAGGAAAACAAGGAGCCACATAGTCATAGACATCACCAAGCTCATCTCCGATCTACAATGTGAAAGTTTGTCGCGCCAAGAGGAAGGTTAAGAGAAGAGTCTAACATATAATTCAATACTACTTGAAGCTTACTTGCATGACAAAAATAAATAGGAAATAGTAATTAACCACCAGTATTCGTCAAATAAAAGCCATGGACAGATAACAATTACATTGTTTATAAGTTGATTGCCAAGACACATTCAATGAAAACCCACATACTCTACAGCATGAACAGAATTCATGTTTTATTTCAAAGTTCGGGATAATGAAATATTGTTCAGAAATAAAAAGTTTACTGGTAAATGTGGCTTATTTGATTGGAGCATATTTCTTTAGTGGAGTTCCTATTGCGGTCTAGGTCTTTTTTTTAATGATTGTATATTCTTTCTCTTTTTTTTTCGTAGGATTTTTTATATTAAAAAAATAATGATTAATGAGCCAATTTTTTTAAACAAAATTTTAGGCCCAAGTAGGTTAAGGCATGTAATGTCATATGAAATGAGTAAATTAATTGTTTCATAGGTAAGTGCTATGTCATTTCACCAATTTTAAATATATTGTATTTTCTAATTACTAAAGTGTATTTTGACATTACATCTCTATTTTGTTAGTTGCCGTAACACTTTCTGACAATGAAAATTATTTGAAAAATTCAATACATTCTCCATAAGAGATGAAACTCTAATATTAGGGACTAAAATATATAGACCTAAGCATCCACAACTACTTAAATATTTGAATCTTGCAGGTTTTCCAATTAGTAGAGAGGCAAAAACTATGATCTTAATGTCCCCATATTCTATTGTTTATCAACCCACAGCCCCTAAAGTATATTAAACATAAGGTCGAAAAGATTTTTCGATGATCTCAATCTAGCGAGCTCTTTATACCAAGTAGAACTTTTGTATTTGAAGTATCAAAAGAGTGTACTTAGTCCCATATGGGTTTCTATGAATGTTTGCAGAATGTTCTTTGGTAACTTCAGTTTTGATGCCCGATTCTTTAAGAATAAGTACTTCTAGAGGTGCAACATAAGATTTTCTCATTGTTTCTCTGTCGAAAACCAACTTAGATATTTTCTTTCATTCTGAATCACTTCCTACAGGTACAGTACAGCACAGCCAAGTTAAGCCCATCATTTCTGACGTCATTACCTGGCTTTTAGTTTTGCAAAGAAAACATAATTGCAGATCCCCATCCCAAACCAGAGAAAAACCAAAAAAAAAAGAAAAAGAAATAACCGAGAAGGTTTACAATTGATGATGCGTACCGTTCGAGCTTCCTCTAAAGCTGCCTTTAGGTCTTCAAAAACAAACTGATGAGATTTAAACTTCATGAGATACATTTACAAGAAGCCAAGAAGGTATAAAAAAAGTTTCATTTTTTTATTTCATACAAAACTCGAAGAGAAATACCTCGGTCAAAAGTTTATTGAACCTTCCTTCAACAGTCTTCCCTACTTGCTCATAGCATTTGTCTTTATATGATTTCCCCTGAGCCTTCAACTTTTGCTGTGTTAGATTTCTAGAAGAAGCTGTTGCTGTGGTGGTTTTTCTGGTTTGGTAAATTGAAAATTGATGGGTCATCAAAAATAGCACTAAATAAGTCATAGAAAAGAGTAAATATGGTAAATTGTTACTTTGTGGTTCTGCGAGGGTTGGCTACCGTTGCCATTGCACCACCACCCTCAGCCTCGGCTGCTTCCTCAGCAAGTTGTTGATCGAGAATTTCTTGCATTTCAACAACTCTAAAAGAAATAATTGACAAAAATTAAGTACAAAATCATTTCAATCAATCAAATTAGCTAACCTGCAAAATCCTATCAAGGATATCCCAGAAACTTCAATCTGAAGGTCGCACTAGTAATTGATGAAGGGTGGGATCGGACATGGCTTAGTTTTAACGCATCACATAGTGCGTTAAAGCTAACTTGTTTTTCTCAGCATCACGAGATAAAAAACATGTATGCTTGTTCTAACTGAAATACAAAATATTAACCCATGATTGGCAAATATCAATATATATACCTTATAGCGCGAACCAATGTTTGTGGACTGCAAAATAGAAAAATTTACAAAAGTTAGAAAAAGAGTACCAAAAGGATCAAAACCATATTTACATCTATTAATGAAGCTTTGACAATGAGTAAGCTCAGTAGTCTACTGTGTTTCTTTTTAGTTATCTTTTTTTTAAGGAACCGAACTTTTACTAAGAAAAAAATGAAAGAATACATGGACATCAAAAAGTCAAACTTGCATAAAGGAACCCCACAAAAGAAAGGTGCACCAATCAAGTAAAAAAAAAGTCAGAATAATTACAAGATATTCGTGTCACCTATGCCAAAGAAAAGCATAAAATCTAGCTAGGAACCATTGTTTAAATCTCTCTCACACACAAACACTTTGTATTGGGTATTAAATTGTTATCACAACAAGTTGGGAAGATTTATCTGCATAACTAATTCTTGGTTACTCGATCTACATAGTTCACATACCAAATGATTTGGAGGACGGGGTGAGGGAAGGATCCATCTCCAATCTTAAGGAAGCCTTGATTGTTCCCTTCCCCAGCAAAATCTTACCACATCTTTCGCACTAAGGGGATGTTTGGGCCACCATTAATAAAGGGGGAGAATGGGAAGGTGATGATTCCAAGTGTTTGGACCTCCGATAATCATTCCCCCCATAATCACGTTTTCCCAAAATCACCCTTTTTTTCCTCCTCCTAACTACTTTTTATTCTTCCTGTAACAAGTTTTTATTCTCTCCATAACTATTTTTCATTCATGTAATAATAACCATTATTTTATTTTTCTCGTAATCATTTTTTTCACCCCAAATACAATTAATTATTCTCCCCATAATCATTCCTTAACCACAAACACAATTAATCATTCTCTCCATAATCATTCTCTATCTCCTTCTCTCTCTAATTCTCATTCCTCCCATAATCATTCTCATTCTCTTTGCCCCAAACACACCCTAAGTCGCTATCTCTAAAGTCTCCATATAGTGCAAACCAAATATTTATTTATTTCTTACTTTTTTTATTATTAACATATTTGAATTTCCACCAAAAATCTCTCTATAGTGCTAGTGCAAATCTTATATGAATACTCTTTTGTCATTATTTTTCCCTTTTTTTTTTTTTTTGACTGGTGAATTCTTCTTGAACTTTTTTTGATATCTATGAGTGTTCGAACTAGCTTGAGTGCTATTCTCACGAGACATACCACCTAACCCTAATATTTGGTGGAAGGACATTCATCTTCCTACGAGTTTGAGTTTATACTTACTGCGCTATCTTATTGTAAAATTGGCTCAAAACCTGGCCCAAAATCTTGTAACACTTTCATCTTATCAATGAAATTGTTTTCGTTTCCTATCAAAAAAAATTATCATATAAGGTTAATTTATTCAAGAGTCAAGACATTCTCACCAGTATTCCTTCAACTTTTTTTATACAAGTTTCGTCGTAATTTCTCTTATGCATTATGATTGTAGTTCTATTTAATTTGGTGTTTTTATTTTCTTTTTCACTCTCCCAATTTGAGAGCTTGTATCCTTGAGCTTTGTCTCTTTTCATTCACTTGATGAAAAACTTTGTCTCTTGTTTGAAAAAATAAACAAAATTTTCTCCTATATTTTTTTTTTCCGTATTTTGTAATGCACCTATCAAGAAAATAACTTACCTATCAAACTAGACATCTGTTCTTCTGTCTATTTTTTTTTGGAACAGAACTAAACATCTTATCTAGAGAATATAATCAGAATTTATGTCTCCCAGCATCAAAGGGCATCACATCATAAAGCATGATAGTATATAACATCGACTTCCTAGAAGTTGTGAGGTACAAACAAATAAAATTAGCTAATCGGTTATTAAGAGTAAACAAGCAAAACACAGTATTAGAAGGCAGGGTGACAACAAAAAATGTCTGATATAATAGAACAGAGATTTTGGTACAAAACTAGAAATATATAAAAAGAAACATTGCAAAAGAGAATGGGAAGACAAGCTTCATATGCATAAATTAAATTTAATAATGTCAAAGAACATTATACACAACGTACCTCTCTTTGGAAAGTTTGTAAAAGTTGGACACATGTTCCCACAAGGTCTTCTCAAATGTTTCCCACGATCGATCCACATCTTCAAAATATTCTCTGTTATTTATTCCAAAGGTCAGAAGAAAGTAGGGAAGGTACTATGTAGCACGAAAAAAGATAAATAAAAATATTTCAAAAAGCTTTGATTTTTATAACTAAATATAAACAGGGTGAAACATAAAATTTCACCATAGCCCTCTTTTTTTTTTCTTTTCTTTTTTTGATAAAATATCAACTTTCATTAGGAACAAACGAAAGAATACATGACAAACAAAAAAAATCAAGCTCACAAAAGGGAGCATCCTATAGGGAGGGTCTCCTATGTAACCAAATATGACCTAACAAGTAATTATTAAAAAAAAAACTCATCAGAGACGCTGAAAGAGAAATATTAAAACTTGACGAGGTACCAAATGTCAAAAGGATCCCTTTCAATCCCACGAAAGATTTTACTAATTTTTTCCATCCAAATTCCCCATAACAAAGCACAAACTCCCTCCTCCCATAAAATTTCACCATGCCATCATCCTAATCAAACAAATTTAAGATGCCAAATTACTCTATGCCAAGTTTCTAAAGATTGAAGATTATCTCTGCTCTCTTACCATTGTCCCACGACTCCCACCTATCCTAAACAATAGCGAGTTTCTTTAACAACTTCTAACACTCCCAAATAAGTAGGCCACTTAAGGTTGTAAGATTATTCTATACATGGTCAGATTTTCTTTTCTTTTTTATTTTATATAAAAAATGAATTTAATTGAAAATATAAAAGCAGGAATGACCATACCCTTTGGATTGAGATCTTCTCCCCTTTTTTGTAAATTTCATACAAAAAATGAGAATACCTCAAACTAAGCAAAAGTTGCAGATATATAAAATCTTATTTTTCAATAGTAAACACAAATTATTATATTATTTTCATTAATACGAAAATATTTTTTGGTTAAACGAAATGATACAAAAAAAAAAAAAAAAAACTCATCAAAAGACATTTATTAAAATAAAATTTAAAAATCCAGTTGGAATCTTTGATACGAGAGATTTGAAGTTGTAGCTGTCATAAAAGTAACAATATTTATATCCCAATAAAGGGATATAAAAAGAGAGGCCACTAGAACTTCATGTGAGGATTTTTCTTGGTCTAGGAAGATTCTGTAGTTCATTTCATTCAAGTAGTCGAAATTAGATATTAAATTATTACTAAACTAGAGAAATATTTGCATGTTTTTTAAACAGAAGACCCAAACTTTCATTGAGGATAAAATGAAAGGAATAACAAATGCATCAAGGGGCATGCAAAAAAATGCCCACAAATTAAATTTAGAGACCTTATAAAATGGTCTCCAATCAAGAGACATAATGCTAATAATAATTACAAAAAGTTCAGAAACTAAAGCCTACAAGGAAACATAGAATTTGACAAGAGACTACACAACCAGCCAAGAAACATGCCAAGACCCTATTTGCAAGTTAATTTCAAACACCAAGTAGTTTTCTATTCCCTAATGAAAATAAGATCGATCTACATTAAGGAGATAACCAAAAAAAAAAACACATATACCTTAGTCTTCCAACCTCTTCTTTGTGAGATGCTGCAGCTGCTAAAGCAAACCTCCGTTTTCCATCAAGCGCAGTTAGCCTCTGTTACAAGTGTGTGTGTAATGGGAAAACTTATAAAAGCCAGATTATAAATGTATGAAGAGCTACATGCAGCTACCACATAAATGCATAAATGTTCTAAATGATGAGGAAACCTTTTCAACCTTAACAACTACAATAAGACCACTTCACCTCGTAAGTGTTTATAAGCTCTTTAGCATCACTCAAAGAATCACGGGCCTCAGCTGCTTCAACAGATATGGACATCATGCCCTCAACATCCTATTCAAGACTATAAAATTAGTTCTATAACACCATAAACGTGCAGCTTACAATCACAGAGAAACCAAAAGATAATAAATAAAGTTAAAAGGTCTTGAACTTAAAGCAACAAAATCTATTTCTGAATAAGTATTTCATGCAGAATATGGAATATTTTACTAGAAGAAAGGTTGATTGTTGGTATGTGCACTTGATGCAATTGCAACCCCACGTGTGTTCAAACTACAAACAATTTCTCAAGTTATGCATCTAAGATTCTATAAAAACCTAAAAGATGTCATCCAAGAGTACATTCAATCCCAAGGGCCCATCTTAGATATACTTAAGAATTTAATTCCATTTATAATTAAGGAGAAGGCTGACCTTCAATGTTGTTAGCAAGTTATTCCTTGCATTGCTAAGGAGCTTTATCTGATCATGGTTCTCGATTAATGTTTGGCATTCTTGACATAACCTGAATGGACAAGACAATTGGGTTATAATGGCACTTGAATCACAAAATTTATTTGACAGCAGATTCATCTATTTTCATACTTCTCGATTGAAATAAAGTTTTCTCGAAGCTGGTTTATTGTCTTTTCGGATAAAGAAAGTGACTCTAGTCCAGCTTGTGCTTGTTCAACCTACATTCATGTTCAGAAAGCAAGACTATTTGAGCAACACAAGCTCTTTTATCTTCCAGTGCACTTCAGAACTTTTGGTCCATCCGTAAATAAGATAATACAGAATGATGAGACCGCATCTCTTCAAAAATAATGGAAGAAAAATGTCGGCTATACCTGTTCTGCAACCATTGTGCTTAGTTGTGCATCATTAGCCTGAAAATGAAGTATGATATCAACATTCAGGGAAAAAAAAGCTAGGGAAAATGGTTAGATCTAAGACATTCAGAAGTACACAGTAATCGTGTCCAAGCACAACATCGTATACATGCAATTATGCTTGTTTGTACAAAACATTTTTAACGAATACTACTGTAGAAATAAATAACTATATGATATAATATGAAATTAGGAGTCGTTTGAATAATTTTTTAATTATTAAATAATCCCCTAAACCCTATAAAAGGGTCCCTCTCATGTATTTTGGATAACGATTGATTCATTCTTAAAAAGATCCTCTTAAAGTGAGTTCTTGAAGAATTATTTTTCAACTGGTCCCAGGCTACATCAATTTGGTATTGGAGCGATCAGCCTAGGACATGCCGCTACAGTTGACCGTTGTAGGTGGAAGACTGGAAAACAATTGGCAATGTCGTTCGCAAGAGGGAAATTTAGAATTGTTGATGTAATAGGATATTAGGGGTCATTTGGGTAATTTTTTGATAATTGGTTAGTCCCCTAAACCTATAAATAGGCCCCCTCTCATGTACTTTGGATAACAATTGATTCATTCTTAATAAAGATCCTCTTAAGTGAGTTCTAAGTTCTTGAAGAATTATTTCTCAACTAATCCTAGGCTACATCACTATAAGCATAGTACAATTATAATCAACTAACACTACGTCGTAACCATGTTTTAAAAGGCTATTGAGGCTTACACATCAATCGCCTCAAGTCTTACGCCTTTGTTGGATCATTAGAGGCTTGCACTTCGTACAGGAGAGGCTTACACCTCTACGATAACGCATTGAGGCTTAAAGTACGTACGCCTCAAAGAATACTAGAAGAATTGTATTGATTTTTTCAATTATTTAAAATATAAGAGTTTAAACCAAATAATATGAATTTTTACAATCTAGACTTGGTTCAAGATCTCATTATCAAACATTGCTTTAATCATCCATTTAAATTACATATTTTCTCTTATAGATCCTTAGGCACATAATCGTTTCGGAACCGACGATTTAATTTTGATCACTTGTTGGCTTATTTTCCTCTTCCATGTCCTCTTGGAGTTCTTTGTTGTATTCACTATAGGTGCTTGGAGAATTCACTTATGCTCATTCATCAATGAAATTGTTTCTTATTCCAAAAAAACTCAATGAAATTAGTGTTTGTGTGATGTTTTATGTATTTTTACATAAGTATTATGTTTTATTATGCATGTTTACACACATTTAGAGGTTTTATAAAGATTTTAATTAAAATTGAGGCTAACGCCTCATACCGCATTGAGATTTACACTTCACTTCTTCCAGAGGAAAAGTCTAGATGGCGTCTTTAGCCTTTTAAAACCTTACATCACAAAGATGAGTTAAATCTTTTCTTACGATATTTACAGCCACAATAAACTACCTGACTACCATCATCTATAAACATATGTTGCATTTGCGACCATAAAATTGATTTTATGCAGCAATATTAGGCAAAATGGGAGACTTTACGTAATGGGGTTCGCATGATGAGAAGTGCCTGAATTATGGGATAGCGTGCAACATCCGAACTTAATTACCCAATAAATAGAGTGCAAGCAAAAATTAGCATCTTATGGAAGCTTGAGCGACATCAGAAATTCATAACATGGACGACTGTTATAATTAAAATCTTCATTCATGCTTTTTCTTTTTTCTTTTTTTGCAGCATTATTTTTAATTCACCACTCTAAAGTCATTTGTTGCCTATTTAAAGCATCAGCTTCTGAAGTTTAGTAGACTACATACCGCATACATTCATGTGACTGAGAGATCAAAGAATATCTTCTACTAATTTTCTTTAATAATCATGAGTGTCCGGGCATCTCAATTATCCTCACGAGATTGGTTGCGAATTAAGAAATTAATTCATTCGTTGGTGCCCACCATAAATTGAATAGCCCACGTATAATATTTAGTGCAGGGGCTCTAAGCTCTTAATACATAAAGCATAAGTCTCTAAGTGAGGAATTGAGAACTTTTGAGACCAAAAAATACCTAGGATAACTGTCCAGATCAGCAATGAAACAACATTCCGATATTTCTTGACTCAACTAAATCAAAGACTTGTCGTCGATAACCCTTACAACAAAAATTAAACAACTCGCCCTACATCCTACCATTCATATGCAAAGCTCCAGAACAAAAACTGGAAACAAGAATTCGGCAGGAGAAAGTCAAGGCACGCGACGGAAAGTATTACATGAGTTGAATCATGTGATATAAATACATCGAACACAAGTACCTGCTGACGAGTAATGTAATCGGCCTTGATCGAACTAATTGACTGCAGAAGCTCCGGAAGCGGTAGAAGCTTAGCAACCTCGCGTACGGCTGCTTCCTTTGCTTCAATACCGAGATCCTCGACCATCATCTTGATTCGGAAGTACGAGAGACTTGAAATTCGAGCAGCTAATCAATGAAATTGAACGAAAAAACGTGGATTTCTGAAAGAGCAAGGATATCTGGTGGTTGATAAATATTTCTTCATCCGAAAGGGAACGGATCTGAATGACGAAGCTGCTTCCAAAATTTCTTACCAGATGAACGACGTATTGGGCCAGGAAATGAGATGTGCTAGGCCGAACGAAATTGCTTTGAAGTTATTTCAGAAATTTACTTGTCAAACACTGATATTGTAGGTAGATTGTAAATCTTTTTTTTAAAGAAATAGTAAATAAATAAATAAATGGTAAGTTGAACGGTAGTACATTCAACTCAATATTTTGTACTTAAAAAAAAAAAAAACTCAATATTTAAACTAAAAAAATTGGTGACGTATTGATTTTATTATTTGGTATTAATCTATTTCGACACTAGCGTCACGGTTTGATAATATTGAGTTTTTTTTTGACATTCAACTCAAAAAAATTTCTTTAAAGATCTGTGGAAATTGAACTTTCAGTTTTATTCGACACAATGATTAGTTATAAATAATTTATTCATCTCTAGTTATTAAAAATTTTTTAAAAAAAAACAATATTTGTATAAAATTAATTTATTTGCTCTACACGATTTTTTTTTTTTTTTTGTTTATTTTAATTATTGTACTTTTTATAAATAAATAAATATATATATTATATATATATATTATTTTTTTTTTTTTCTTGCAAAATACAACTATGTCCTTTATTGTCTCTTTATTGAAAATTATATGTTGCACAAATTGAAAAATTAGATGTGATATACCAACGAGCTCACCAACATTAATATACATCGGATCACAACTTCAAATGAAAACTCTTTGCCAACGTGTTAGTTTTGATTGATAATAAAATTATCAAAATTCTTACTAAGCGACTCCAATATTCCAACTTCTTGGGACCGGCACAAGTGTCCCAAGTATGGAAGAGAAGCTCTAATTTTCGATCATAAAAATAAAAATAAAAAAAAAGAAAAAAAAAAAGAAAAGAAAAAGTAAATGAAAGAAAAATCTAGATCAATACTTTCAACCTTAATGCAAGCCTAAAGATAAGTTATATTGTATACATAGAGAAGCTAAGTTTAATTCAAATGCAAAGGAACATGATCACAATCAAAGACTAACAAATTGAAGTTCAATGTAAAGCATCATGCAGCAACAAGAAATGAGAAGACCATTAGAATCACTGTCCTACTTCAACAGGCTCGAAACCTCGTTCGAGCGACGCCTTCACTGCATCAAGCACCAGCTGAGTCTTCCGACTGATGGTCGGCCACGACTTCTCAGGTTTGGCACCATTTACTTTAATTTCTTTAACCAAATGAGAAAACTCCCTCACCATGTGAGCCTCCTGAGGAAGATCGGTAGGGACGATATGTTTGCTCGGTAGCGGTACCCAACCAGTCACGAGTTCAGTGAACCCGGATTCCGTATTCGTAGAGAAATGGGCCTCCTTCTCTCCATAAGGTATGATGAAATCATTAACATGTAATGTCCCATTTGTTCCTATGGCAGTCATATCCATGGTTAAGTTTGACAAGAAAGAGCAATGGAAGGTTGCTACTTTCCCATCATCCCAATGGAGAGAACACCCACAGGATAAAATCACCCCCAGTTCGTTCAAAACAGGATTAGGCAAGGCGATCACTCTTCTAGGCAGTTCGAAGTCGGCGGCAAACAGGATTGAACGAATACAGTACCATCCAGCATCGCCCAAAGCACCGAGACCATCAAGGTCGGGTTTGACGCGAATATCATTAGCTAAGAAGTCAGAATCAGCAGCAAAAGAGAAAACACTGTTTACCTGTAAAATTCAGGACAGAGAACAGACAATGATCAATGAACAGATCGAGAAGAATATTTTAACTTTTAACCCCTGATTGGCTTGAGTACAATAAAAATACTACGTGCATAAAGTAGTAAACATAAACAACAGACTTAAATCTTCTCCATAGAAATTACACTTGCAAAACTACCATATACCAGAAATTCCATGCATACAATTGCAATGGTTTTGTTTTTTTTTTTTTTTTTTCCCTGATAAACAGTATATAATTGCAATGTTAAGATGAATCGATTAAACAAAAAGAAGTTATCGTGAGTTTAGAATAGCAAAGACCAGTCCATCATGACAGTATAAAGTAAAGGGTCTCATGACAGTATAAAGTAAAGGGTCTGTCTCTTACTTTCACCGAACAACCATTTAAAGAGAAAAAGATTTTAATGCTCAATATTAATAGAAATTCTGGTATCTTCTCAGAAAAAGAAAGAGAACTGAATATTTTATTGGCTCTACTATTTTTTTAGCTATTCATTCATGTAAATTGTCTCCAACTTTTTCGTGATTATATCTTCTACCTATCAAGGTTGATCTAGTGGTCAAGAGAGCATTGAGAAACTAAGTACCTAGGAGTTCAATCTATGGTAACTACCTATACCTAGGTGTTAATTCTTAGGAAGGTGTTTGGATGTGAAATTGTAAAGTGATTATAAATGAGGAGTTATTTTGATTGATTAGAAATTTTGGTTTTAGTAATAACTCGTTTGGATATGATTATTTGCAGAGAAGTTGTAGTTAATAACTTGTTTTGATGATAGTTTTTGTAGAGTGTTTGCAGACAATAGCTTGTTTAGATGCGGTTAGAAATGAGTGATTATTTTAAGGGGTTATAAATGAATGGTTAGTGATTAGAAATGAGTGATTAGAAATGAGTGGTTGTGTTTGACTTGGTAAAGTCTCATTTGTAATAGCCTGTTAATGACACGAAACAAACACCCTCTATGAATTTCTTTGGCAACCAAATATTAAAGAATCAGGCAATTGTCCAAGAGAATAGTTGAGGTGCGACATCACGTATTAAAGAAAAAAATATATAGCCTCACATCTGTCAAGACAGTTTGAAAAGTTATTTAATATTTCAATGGATAAGATCTCCATCTTTTGTAATTTCATTTTATCAACTAACTAAAGGAAAAAAAAAAAGGAATATGCATAAAGTAAAGGGCAGCCAGTTCCATATCATCTTGTTCAAAACCTTGACCAACAGTTTCAACGAGCAACAGGAAACACCATAGGGCCGCGCACAAGCATTTTCTAAGCAGGAAGGACCACATAATATATAAACAGTCCACATTTACATTCCTCCTTGCAGGAAAAAGAAAAAAGGTGCAACAAGGGGAAGGTAGAAAGCTCGATAAAGAAGAAAAGATGACAAACCAATAGCAAAACAATATGGAAGAAGTACAGGTTCTTTGACTATTCAGGAGGTCTGAGGCTCTTCCTATACAGTTAAGTATTTTCTTAACTTTCTAGGCTTCTTAAATCAATTATCTAGAACTTACTCCAACTACTTTCCCATGGGTACAAACGATGCTGACACTATCATACTAACTAATCAGTCATGCACATCTTCTCCCTTCTTCCCCCTAGACTAAGTATACTTGATAGGCAGCTAGAAAATCCTATTGAAAAGACCAAATCGCAGTAGGCGCTGAACTGAAGGAAGATGAAATGAATTTTTTATGGGAACTGAGTGAGATCCATAATGAACAAGGGCAACCCAAAGAACAAGAATAAAACCCATTTAGTTAATTGATTGTTTCATAATGACATTACTTTTTGAAAATGTTAAATAACTTGAAAAGAAACAAACCATCATCAAAGAAAACATTTACAGGGTAGAACACAGACAAGAAAGCTCACTTGCAAAAACACAACAACTGGGTAAGAATCACATCAAAAGATTCGATATTGCATAATTATGAATCATCAAAATGATACATCTTCATCAAAATGATCAAATCTTTATGTTTTTTCCTACCAAACGGCCCGAATAACTATACAGAAAATCACAAATTAAACACTTGCTCTTCCTCAAAATCTGAAATCATACCTCAAACCACTCGTTTGCTCTCGACTGAAATTATCACAGCAAACAAAGTTATTTTAAACCCGAGGCGTCTTAACAAGATTTAAAAACTTCCGGAATCTTAAGACAGTGTATCATATCTACTTACAAAAAATAACAAACTTCAATCAGATATAACCAAAAATTGACGCTCAACATAAAACTCTTCAACTTAGAAACCAAATTATTCAAATTACATAACGTATATCTCAAGTTTTCCGCACCATCGCATTCATTTAAAGAGTCCAGTTAACGAATAACATCATTCTGAATGAAAGTTGAATCACGTACCGATTTGAGCTGGCCAAACTGTCCTGCATCGGAAAGAAATTCCTTCATCTTAGCCGTACGAGGATTATGCATCCACATTGTACCATCCATGAGCTGCACTCCATTAACCTCGCACGCTTCGACAATCTTGTCAAACTCAGATACATTAAGAGCCACAGGCTTCTCGAGTAGCAAGTGCTTCTTCTTCTCAGCGGCGAGTATGGCCCAACGCAAGTGAAGACTAGTGGGAAGAGGGACATAGACGGCGTCGATTTCAGGATCATCGAGAACAGCTTCGTAAGAACCATAGATTTTGACCTGAGGACTGAAAGCATTTTCGATGGCAAATTTGGAGGCCTTTTCGACGGAACGACTGCCGATTGCCGAGAGGGTGGCGTTTGGAGCAAGAGCAATGGCTCGAGCAACTTTCCGAGCAATCTCAGCGGCGCCGATGATCCCGAAATGGATGATTGTGTCGGCCATGGCGGCAGTACCAAATTCTTGGACGTTCGTGGCAAGTGATGAAGATAACAATGGAGCAAATGATTGTAATGAGTTTGAAATAAATAAATAGAAATAGAAATAAAAGATACATTCCAACAGATAGAAATAAAAATTAAAAAAAAAAAAAAAAAAAAAAAAAAGCTTTAAACAAATATAGAATGAAACACATTTCAAAATTGCTAATAACAACTCTAAATTTAACCGATCGAATTTTAATTTGCATACAAAAAAAGAAACTTAAATTGATCATTATAATTTTTTTTTTTAGAAGTACATTTCTTATTATTTTGATTAAATCCTCTCAATTAACTTTTTTTTTTTCTCGAAAATAGAATGTTTGTATAAAACCCGTCAAAAAAAGAAAAATAATGTTTGAATAAAAAATATTAATTTCAATTAAAACTAATTTTATACTTATTGTAACAAACCACTTTTACTTTTTTAAATATATAATCTAAAATCTAATATTTAAGAGATTGATTAAAGTACAACCAACAAAAAATAAAAATAAAGTGAAAATAAATATCACAATAACAACGGATCAACCACATGAATGTACGTTCACATTCGGATGAAATGTTAGAGAGAGACAAATAGTTGAATATGTTCTCTTCCTCTCCTTCAAATTCAATCACTCCCTACAATAGTCTTTTAATATGAAATTGTAAAGTGATTATTTTGAATAATTATAAACGATGAAATATTTTGAATAACTAAAATTTTGAATTTTAATAATAATTTGTTTGGATGATATTTTTTTTGTAGAAGGATTACAATTAATTGCCTGTTTGGAGGATGATCTTTGTAAAATAGTTAAAGATAATAACTCGTTTGAATGTAATTAAAAATGAGTAATTATTTTGAGAAGTTAAAAACATGTGTTTGTAAGTAAATGATTTGAAAAATGAATATTTACAAATAAATGATTAGAAATGAGTGATTATTTTAAAGGTTAGAAATAAATGATTATTTTGAATGATTACCGTAACTTATTTTAATAACTCGTAAATAATGCGAACAAATATTCCTAAGAGAGAATCCTCCAACCACTAGTAACACGGGCCAATAAAAACAAAAAGACATAAAACTAGTCTCTCTATGCCAAAAGTGAGGGTTTGAATGAATATTTGTGGAGTAATTATTTTGAATGATTAGAAATGAACAAATATTATAAATAATTAAAAAAACAAATTATAATAATAGCTCGTTTATATAAAATGTTTTAAGAATTATTAAAAAAAAAATTCATTTTTAATAACACAATTAAAACCAAACAAACCGCTTCTAAGAAGACATTGTTTAGATAAATTAATGCTTGGAACATTCATTCGTTAAAACATCTCAATTCTCTCCTCACTAGAAGTTTTGTATTTTCAGCATTTATTATCTTATAAAAAAAAACAAAGAAATATGTTACCAATAATAATTTTTAAAATAAAAAAATAATAAAAATAGACGGATATCAAATCATCTTAACCATCCAAATCATCAACTTTTCTTTCACAAACTAACCAAAACTTTAATGAAACATTACACATTAGAAAACGAACAGATCCATTATGGTACATTCATACACACACATGTATATATAACACACAGAAACAAA
Organism: Cyclanthera cordifolia; assembly: GCA_037832605.1. Taxonomy (NCBI): domain Eukaryota; kingdom Viridiplantae; phylum Streptophyta; class Magnoliopsida; order Cucurbitales; family Cucurbitaceae; genus Cyclanthera; species Cyclanthera cordifolia. Next base: position 10,966,290 of record JBBMEG010000024.1, read on the forward strand.
CAAACCAAAACCATGAAACGAAAGCTCGAGAATCAGCAAACGACGATAAAACCATGCAAAGGAAAGAGTCGCAAAAGTGGAAAAAATATATAATATTAGATCTAATGGCCAAAAAGAAACCCTAAGAAATCAAAATTCTTCCTCCGTTGGATCTGCCATTTTAAATTGTAATTATTCAGGAAATAATATAATCACAAACTTGTAAGCCTTACATGAATGTTGTTTATGAAACTCATACCTTGTGTTTAAACTGTCACTTGTTGAATCTTTGTGGAGCCAAATATTGTACAATCTACCTTAGCTGAAACTGGTACCTGCCACCGGCCAGCATAGGTTGCTCGGAGTAGAGCGGAGAGCGTAGGGCTGATCAGTTTCAATTTGCTTGCTACGATGGCCGCATTTGATCTCTGAGAAGTGCTTGTTGGAGTTGAATAACTTGCTGCCTCTGTTCGAGTGGCAACGAGTTGAGCTGTTCGGGACTTAGATTCAAAACTTGTTGTAGTAGTGCAGACTCGACGTCGCTGGGAAGCTGCAGAGAAGATGATATAACACAAACAAGAAACAGAAGTGCATGTTTTCTCAGTTGTGATTCAGAAGAAATTAATCAACTTCATTATAGGAACTAGAATTTGAAGCACCAAAGTTTGGCTATGAATGCAATTACACAGGAAGATAATGTCATGCCTTTTGAACTGGCCAGACGTCCGCAGGTAGAGGAAAGAACAATTTGATTAGGGAGAGCGAATGAAATAATACTGATCAGAGGGACTATAGTTTTATGAGAAGTTTATATAGCACACTCTCATAAAATTCTATTACAATAAACGACTCAATTACATAAAGACCAAATACAAATACATAAACTCAATTATAATTTTGTCTACCAAGGGCAGCCCCCACCGAGACGTCACCCCTTAACCCATCTCGTTGATTGGGTAGCAAGGCTTCTGCTTGCTGATTGGGTAGCGAGACCCCTAACTAAGTAATCGTGGGACATCAAAGTTCAAGACATGTATTAATAGAACATTTTAAAATCTTAACAGTGAAGAAGAGTGTTGCTTGATATAATTAAACTTATTATAACCTATCAACTTAAAATTTTAGGTTGATCGATGACTTAACATAATTCAAACACTCGCTTCACTACGTTGTAGAACTACACTCACCTTTTGTCTTTCTCAACGCAGTCTGATTTCAAAAAAGATACTATACATGAGCCGAAACTAGAAAGAACCAATTCAGATGGAAAACCCAAAAGAACAAATTCGGATTGAAAAATTGAAATTCAAGCCACCACCAATGCAACTCAATTAACGTGAATAAGAAATTGAGTTAATTTTTTTTTAATTGGCGATGTTGCATAGCAAAATATCACATACCTTTGGCATTGATTTCTCAGAGATTTGTGTCCCCGACAGATTGGGATCTGAGGCAATTCCAAGTTGTCCCGGTCCATTGGTACCTACAGATGCAGTTAGACCTCCGGCCGAGAAAGGGCTGCCTTTTCCATCTTCTAATTTGATCTGCTTTACAGGGCGATTAGTTGTTCCTGAAAAGCCATGAAGTATATTTCTTTTACCATCTACACCAAGAGGAACTTGAGAAGACTTATCGACATCACTGCCCACTATCTGAGATGCACTATACACTGTGGAGGGGCCAGGCTGTTTATGAAGAGCAAGTCAGAAACATGAAGCATTACTACGACCCAAAAACATGGGGAAAAAGAAACAGAAACGGACTCCTGAATCAAGGGAAGCAAGCTCCAAAGACATTTCAGATATTATTGAGGATCTTATTATTTCCGAGCTTGTAGCAGATCCTTGTTTAGGTACATATTTTTTATATCAATGACTCTTGAGGATGAAGATTTGAGAGAATTGGAGGTCTTTCTCTTGCCGGAGTTGTTTTGGAAAAGATGTACAGGTTTTGCTTCTTGATGAACATGGCAATCTTGGGTGGTTCTTTGGTTATGGAATTTCAAGTGCTTTCTTCTTCAGTTTTTAATTTGACTTGTAACTTTTGGGTTATTTTTTGGATAAGAGCTTTTGGGAATTTTACTTTATTGGTTTGGTGGCACTCTTCGACTATATTCACAAGGCAACCATCTGACTTACTCTATTTGGTGGTCAAGGTAACTCATATGAAATTAATTATTAGATAGGTGACCACCAAGAACTAAAGTCATTCCTTTTTAATGGAAAAAAAAAAACAAGAAACAAAAATGGCTTCATAAAAAACAATTCTCTCTAAGCGTTTTGTGATTCTCAAAGCTCTTATTTAGCCACTAAGTCAACCCAGGATCGTTGTCTTCTTTGGCATATAACATTGAAAAGTTAGTTTCTTCTTAAAATGGAAATTTATAAATATATAAATTAAAGCATATAACCATACTATACAAATCTACAAACATTGATAAGCAAAGCCACAGTTTTCCATTAAGTGATTTCATACACACGAGAGAAAATAAATTAAGAACACTTAAATTATAAGAGTCAGCAAAACGTCAGCCACCTTTGCGTTGATTTAATGCTTAAACTTTACTTGTTATTCTATCTAAGGTAGATTTCCAGGTTAAGAAGCAGATTGGGCCTACCTAATCTCCAATAAAAAATGTTAATGTTTTCCCCATGACACCTATGGTGTAGTTCTTGATTCATTTATATATTATATTATGAAATGAGATAAAAATTAGCATAAAGAAGAACCTGAAAGTCTGCCTCTGATAAGGAAAGGTGAGGCAAAAGAGAAGGTTTAGCTGCGGGGTTAGCAATCTGATTATTATGCCCTGGAAATATAGCTCCACCATGCCCTGAATATTGTTGAGAAGGGGGACGCATGTGCTGCTTTAAAGAAGAGGTGGGCACCTGAACCTGTTGCCTAACAGGTATATTTCCTGGCGAACTTGTGTAAGGAAGCGATAAGCCTCCAGGTATTCCAGTCAAAGTACCCGGTAAGGCAACTGATGGCTGAGATTGAGGCTGAAGTGGAGGCCGTTGGGATGCAGAAAACTGCTGGGGAGCCAAAGGATTTTGAGACGCGAGAGACAATTGTGTTTCTTTCTTTGGTGCAAAACCACTCTGCAACCTGTTAGGTACAAGAGGGGGCAGCCCTGGTTGAATTTGAAGAGACGATGGTTGACCTTGCTTAGTGTCATGCAAAGGAAGCTGAGGATGAGTAGAAGGTTGCCGTAAATTAGGCTTCTGCAACTGCGACAATCAAAGAAGGGAATGGGTCGTGAGAAGATTTAACAGCTGCCAATAATACAAATACATACACACAAGCAAAAAAAGGAAAGAAGAAGAAGAAAGAAAAACTAAAGATAGGTAATGAGGGGAAATACCACTTGTGGAGTGAACATTCCAAGCATTATCTGTGACTGCAAACGAAATTACAGAAAAAAGTGCAAAGAAAGGTGTTTAGCTGTTGTTGCATACAGAGAGATATGTCCATTATTTTGTGAGGAAAAAGAAAGGCAGATTCTTGTTAAAGAAATAAGGTACAATTATAAATACAAACATATTGCGACACCTTCTATCCCAAATCTTTATTAAAAGTCCTCTCTCTGTCTAGAAATAAAACTACATCAAATCTTACAGCATTGGTTTTCAATTAAAATTCGACAGTAAATTTGGATCTGAAATTAGGACCTAATGAGGCTTTGACACCAAAACGTTAAAACTAAAGGTAGCTAAACTTAAACCTGATGAGAAGGCTCCAAGGTGTCCGCTTCACATATTAGTGTTCTGGAGGTTTCACATAAAACAGGTTCGTCCAAGTATGTCCTCGCAAAAGTTTTTCTTAGTTTAGGCGGAAAGTGAGGGTCCACTAGTTATGAGTATCTGCTATAGAAGGTGTATGACTGGAATGTTCTATAAACGTGTGTTTCCTATGCAATTAGACTTCATATTCTTTAACGTGTGACGCACACTGAACTGCAATAAACCTATGGAATTTAAATGCAAGATAAGTAAAACCACTAATTAACATGCATAAGATCAACGTTGGTTTCCTTGACATCCACGGTTCCTCCTTCACATTCCAAGAAGCAAATCAATGAATTGTTTCTTGTTCCAAATAACTACTAAAGTATAATGAAAATGAATTGAATAAAGATGTTAGAAAGTTGATGCACATATACAATAAGATCATAAGAGTAACAGAAGGCATAAAATTTATTTTCCACGCAAAGATATTGGAATCAGACGCTAAACTGAGAATATAACTAGTAGTACTTAATAATTAGAAAAATAACGTTCTAAACAAAATGAGGAAAAAAAAAGTTACAAACACAACGTATTAGGGAGGATCTCCTCACTTGAAGAAACTACAAAAGAGCAAGGGTAAACAAGTACCTGAAAAAGAGCTTTTGACAATTGTGGTCTTGCCAGCAATAGCTGACGAGCCAAATCCTTGTTTTGAGTAGCCATTACCTAAGTCCAAACAATGTACCAATCATCAGGAGCTATTCAGTAAAATGAGGAGATATGAGGGAACATATTCGAAAGCTTACCTTTAGCCCTGACATAACTTCAGTGAGCTGACTCCTAGAAAGTTTAGCCAGATGCAGAGTTAAAGGATCATTGGGCATCGCTATATTCTGCAAATTATTCTGATTTGAAGCAACTTGTGCACCACCAAGAGCTCCTGCCATGACGGCTGCAGCAGTTATAGCAATATGAAGACCAATTGGTTGATGTTGACTACATTCCCCATGAGCAGTTGGGCCGCCTAATTGTTTATAGCATCTTCAATGTTAGCACAAAAGCTAAAGAAAACAGCCCAATTTAATTGCATAAACCATAAGCCAACAGAACATTTAAGATAAAGAAAGCTAACCAGCATTTGCAACCAATCCAGGTCCACCACGACCCTGAAGGAGTGAAAATTGTTTCAAATCAAATAATGATGAACATGCTACAAGTAGCCAATGTATATTTAAATTGGCGGAAGGACACATAACAGGAGAACTTTAATTTTTTAAATTATTCTGATTTTTAAATGCGTAGTTTGGCCAAAAGAAGCAGAACTCCAGTAGAATTTTGTATGCCAAGAGGTTATGGTTTTGAAGCCCCCACTCCTAATAGTTGTTGAATAAAAATAATACAAAGTTTCTGCAATTGGATGAGTCAATTGATTTATAAGGAGCATAACAATAGTCGAAGAAAAAGTAAATGTAGCTGAAGATGGAGCTTTTTTAACTAGTTATCTGTCAGACTATTTGATCTTTCATCTGTGGAATATTTACTTGCATTTTTGTATAGTAAACTCAGTAATAATTTTTGTATAGTAAACATTCCATGATAAAAAATTACATATTCAAATAAGCATTGAAATTCTACGTTGAACTTTTAGATTCAAACAAAAAATAGTATCCTTTTCTTCTGGAAGGAAATTGCCAACATATCCTGTAAAATCTTATCATAGACAACTTTGCAAATATTTTTATTCTAGTAAATAAATATACCGAAGTGGAGACAGTATCAAATCTTATACATATAACCAAATTCAGAAATCTATTCCTGGCATACATATTTGATATTTTAATCCATTTTAAACTTGAAAAACAAAGATATACTGCAAAACCGCCTCCTTGGAATCTGTTTCTTCAACTACTGGTTAAATAAGACTCTAAGAAGAGTAATGAAAGCAGCCTCCATATATACACACTTGACTTTTATTTTACTTTGAATTCACATTTCTTAAATATTGGCAGCACTATAATCTGAAGTTTCAAATATATATAATTCCGTCAACATTGTTTTAAAGTATTTTATTGAAAGTAGTAACAAAAAACCCCTAATGTAACTAGCTGGACGTGCTTTTACAGTCAATGAGTCAAATTGAGGAATTGCAAGATGTTAAATATTCACCTGTTCTTTATTTCTTTCTGTACCCTTGTCATTCTCAGCAAAATCAACTCGTAACTGCCGGCCATTAATTCCATAGCCTTGAAGATTGCGACGAGCACTCAATGCTGTTTCTTCATCCTTGTACTCGCAAAATCCATAGCCTTTTGGCTTTCCAGTTTCTCTATCAATAACTAATCTGAAAAAGGAAGGATCTGCTAATTTTAACTTTAAAATATATAGGTGAACACTAGATCATAAGCGAATATGATAAATAAATATGATATTCATTTTTTCGGATAATAGACTCGGAAGTAGGAAAATAATGATTCTCGTATTTTACAATCTGCACTGGATTTGTTTTATTTTTCTTTTTTTTTTTATTTGGAAAGGGGACTTGGAAAATAATGATTTACATTTAATAGAAGTTGCAACTTCCAATACTATGCTCAAATTCCTAAATCAGTATATTAGTTTTTACTTTTACAAATCAGAGAAAGACCCCTTACCATGCCATCATACCATGACAGAACCAAAATTGAGTGTTGGAATCAAGATACTAGAGCCTGATATATCAAAGCCTAGAAGGAATCTCAGAAAAAAATGAAATTGATGAATGGGCCAACCTATCCACCAGGTTAGATTCTACACTGGCCCACGACCTAGCAATAGGGAAGATTCATGGATTTGGACCCTTGGCAAAACAGACTTCTTCTACACCAAATCATTCCTGGTTGCACCACCAATCATAGAATTTTACTCGATAATCTGGAGCAGCCCACACCCGAAAAAGGTGAAATTTCTTATTTGGGAACTCAGCCACAACTTTATCAACACTGATTGACAAAATGCAACAAAAATCCCCTTCTCTATATACATCCCACAATGTTGTAGTCTTTTTGTTTGCATCCCATGAAAGTCAACACCATTTCTTCAGCTCTTGCAACATTGTGAATGGAATATGGAACTATCTTCTCACTGGCCGATGGTTAAAGCTGAAAATATTCATGACTTGACATTGACGTCTTTATATGGGCACCCCTTCAAAGATGAAAAGAAAATTCTTTGGTACTCCCTTCTTGCAACGTTTTGGTGGTCGATATGGAAGTTTAGGAATGCTATTGTCTTAACTGATGAGCTCCAACACAAGGAATCTTCATTAGACTATTATTTTAATTGCTATATCCTGGGTTCACAACATAGCCCCTTTTAAAGATTATA
>JBBMEG010000024.1:10981670-11009213 GCA_037832605.1 Cyclanthera cordifolia
TTATCGATTTTATGCCAAACCGATAACCAAACCAATATCCTCGATTTTTTAATAAATAATTGGGTTCGAACCAATATACAATAAAGGACAAAATCATTGGTTCGGTTTTATTTGGTTTAGTTCGATTTTCGATTTTGATTTCACTAAAAAATTTGGTTTATTTTTCAAATTTTTTTGTCACATTCACAGTTTGATTTTTTATTCTAAAGACTTTCATTTTACTAACAAAAAAACAATACTTCTATTTCATATTTTACATTTAGTTTATTTTGTCCATCAAATTTAAATACTAACGTATATATTTTTCTTATTATTTATATATTCGGTTATGTATGATTTTTTATTGGTTCTTCCATCATGAACCGAAACTGAACCGATATATTTCAGTTTTCAAAAATATCAAATTGATTGATCCAATATTGTTCTAAAAAACCGAATTGATCAATTGGATTGATTTGATATAGTTTGGTTTTTTTTGATTTTCGGTTTTTTCTATCATCCCTGCCATAGGCTAAAATATCCCGAAATACTCGGACAAGGCTAGGATCCCTCATAGGGGTCGGTCGAGTCAATGCCGACCCCCCGAGGGTCGGCCAAATGGAAGCCATGGCTCCCTAGGGGTCGACTAAATGAAGGCCACGACCCCAGGGGTCAGCCATGTCTATACCGACCCCTCGGGGGTCAGCCATGTCTATCTCGACCCCCCGAGGGTCAGCCAAGACAATGCTGACCCCCAAGGGTCGGCCAAGCCAATGCAAACCCCCTAGAGATCGACCAAATGGAGGCCACGACCCCCATAGGATCGGTCAAGTGGAGGCCACGACCCCTAGAGGGTCGGTCAAGTCCATGCCGACCCCATGGTAGTCGGCCAATGGAGGCCACAATCCTAAGGGGGTCGGCCAAGCTAGCTCCGACCCCCCTGGGGGTCGACCAATGGAGGCCACGACCCTTAAGGGTCGGCCAAGCCCATGTCGACCCCCCGGTGGTCTGCCACGACAATTTCGACCTTTCGGGGGTCGGCTACGAGAGGCCGAGACCCCCCCGAAGGTCGGCCGTTGCTGCGTGAACCCGCTCTAGGGTCGGCCAAACAAGGCTTGACCCCCTAGGGTCGGCCCTTGAAGCCTCGACCCTCTCGGGGTGGGCCAAAGAAGGTGAACACCCCCTAGGGGGAAAGCCGTGGAGGTTAAGACTCCTCTATAAGTCAACCGAGTCCAAGTGACGACTGGATCCGCTGATAACGACCAAGAGTTACGCCGAAGGTGAACACCCCCTTAAAGGGGGCAAGCAGTAAAGGTCATTATTGACTAAGTCCAAAACCGATCCCCGAGGGGACGAATGAAGGCGAACACCCCCTACGGGGGGAAAGCCGTGGGATATGCGATCTCGCTATTCTTTGTTTGCATTCAAAGGTTTGGTGGTCAGGGCTCCTCTAAGAGCCGGCTGAGTCCAAACGACAACTGGATTTGTTGATAACGGCCAATAGTTACATCGAAGGTGAACACCCCACTAAGGGGGGTAAGCCATAGAGGTCATGATTGGCTGAGTCCAAAATCGATCTCTAAGGGGACGACCGAGGGCGAACACCCTTTGAGGGAGAAAAGCTGTGGAAGTCAGGATTCTCCTAAGAGTCAGTCGAGTCCAAGTGACAACTGGATCCACTGATAATGACCAGGAGTTACACCCAAGGTGAACACCCCACAAGGGAGGAAACCATGAAGGTCATGATTGACCGAGTCCAAAGTTGATCCTTAAGGGAACGGTCGAAAGGGAGCACCCCATAAAAGGGGGTGAGGGGGGGGGGAGTCGTAGATGTCAGGGCTTCTCTAAGATCCGACCGAGTCCAAGTAACATCATAGGTCGTTGCACCCTTAAGAGGTAACGTCCTAGAGTTACACCGAGAAGGCCTACACCCTTAAGGGGTCGGCCATGGAGGTGACGACATGCAAAAGTTGGCCGAGTTCAAGTAACCCCCCAGACAAGACTCTTACACCTCTCAAGTGTAACAGTTAGGGGTTACACATACATTCATTCTTGGCTTAATGGTTGACGTTACAAATGGCTGACCATTAAGCTACCATAAGTGAGCTGCATCGGTTACGAGTCCGACTGCTATAAAATGTCAAGTCATCCTCCATTTGAATCCAAGCTGAGTTAAGCTGAAACACACTCATAATCCTTGTAAGCTAATCCTAAGCTCCCAAGCTCTCTCTTAGCTCTCCTAAAATACATTAATAACTTAGGCATCGAAGGCCATGTGGCTCACACCACACCGGTGTGCCTAATTTTCATTGTCTTGTAGGAAAATTCGTTCTCGGCAAATAAATCTCTATCGTTGATCTAAGTTGACCATTTTTTGGCATCAACAACCCCTACTTCTACGTATTTCATTCACCAACAAATACGAATGACGAAAACTATTTTTTAGATTTCGTCAAACTTTAGTGATAAAATTCTAATTTTTCAAGTCAAATAGACTAAATTATAGATTTCTCCGAATCATAAACTCTAAGTCTAAAATTATAAATCATATACATAAAACTCCAACTTTAATTAAATTTATAATTTAATCTAAAATTTATTTATGAGATTTTGTCTTTTTATTAGGAAAAAACAAAAAGTAAATTACTTTAGGAGTGTGACAAAGCAACAGACAAATGGTTCCAAATTAGAACCCCGCAAATTGGGGCAAAGAAATATCTCAGTTTCTTTTTTTTCAAAAAAAGGAAAAAAAAAAACCTTTGACCAGTGGAAGAAGAAGAAGAATCAACAGTCCAATGAAATCGAGTTTCAAATTTGTTCAATTTCCATTTTCTAATCTTCTTCTTCTTCCAGTTGATTGCGATTTTTATCCACCGAAATTAATTTATATACAGATTCAGATTTCTTTTCTGAATCAATATCTTCAGATTTTGATCGGAGAAACAATCTCTTTCGAGCTTTTTCGATCGATTTTCTGGAGTTTTGTTGGGAATTATGATCGGATTTTGCTAATTTGAATCTCTGGCTCTGTGTATGTGTGTCTTTTTAACTTCTGATTTGAAACGAAATCGAAGAGAAATGAACTTCCATGGTTGTTTGTTTCTTTGCTTTCTTGCTTTCGTTCTTGTGTTTTCATTGTCAAAATCGGAGGCTGTTATATCTCTAGGTTCATCTTTGACTGCATCGAATCCTAACCAGGCGTGGAATTCATCTAATGGCGATTTCTCTTTTCGTTTCATTCAATCGGGTTCCTCCGGTTCTTCTTCTTCTTTTGTCGCCGGGATAGTCTACGTTGGTGGCGTTCCTACTATCTGGTCCGCTGGCGGCGGCGCTGTGGTGGATGATTCTGGTGCTCTTCAGTTTCAATCCAACGGCAATCTTCGTCTCCTCAATGGCTCTGGTGCCGTCGTTTGGGAGTCCAACACCACCGGCCGTGGCGTCACCTCCGCCGTACTCGAGGACTCTGGCAACCTCGTTCTACTGAATAGTAGCGCTCAGCCCGTCTGGTCTTCCTTCGACAATCCGACGGACACGATTGTTCCATCGCAAAATTTCACACCGGACATGGTCCTGCGATCTGGTCAGTATTCCTTTAACCTACTTCAGAGTGGGAATATAACTCTGACTTGGAACGAAGATGGATTGGATGTTGGTGTAGTTTATTGGAATCACGGATTAAATACGTCGATCAATGGGTCTTTGAATTCTCCTAGTTTAAGGTTAGATCCTATCGGGATGTTGGCTGTTTTTGATACTAGAATACCAACTGGATCATTTGTGGCTTATAGCAATGATTATGCAGATAATCGTGGTGGTGTTGATATTCTTAGGTTTCTGAGGTTGCAAACAGATGGAAATTTAGAAATTCATAGTGTTGTTCGAGGCAGTAGAGATGAAACAGTGGGATGGGAATCTGTTCCTGATAAATGTTTGATATTTGGGTTCTGTGGGGAACTGAGTATATGCAGTTATATTGATGCAAGTCCAATCTGTAGTTGCCCATCTCCAAACTTTGAGCCAGTTGATTCAAACGATATGAAGAAAGGGTGCAAAAGGAAGTTGGATCTTGGAAACTGTACTAGTGGCACTAGCATGTTGCAGTTGCCAAATACAGAGTTGTTAACATATTCAAAGAATTTACAGGTTTTCTCGATGCAGATATCGGGGTGTCAATCGAATTGTCGACAAAGCGATGCTTGTGATGCTTCCACTGCACCATCAGATGGGAGCGGGCTTTGTTATTACATACCATCAGGTATTATCAGGGGATATCATAGTGCTGCACTGCCAGGCACTGCATTTCTCAAAGTCTGTGGTCAAGTGCTCCAAAATCAGCTGGAATCGCCTGTTTCAGGGCTGGGTGGTAGAAATGTAAAGGCCTGGGTTTTGGCAGTTGTCGTTTTGGTCACTCTTTTTTCCATAATTGCTTTTGAGGCTGGTTTATGGTGGTGGTGTTGCAGAAATAGCACCAAATTTGGAGGGATGTCCAGCCAATACACTCTTCTTGAGTATGCTTCTGGTGCTCCAGTTCAGTTTGCATATAAAGAACTCCATCGTGTGACCAACGGTTTCAAGGAAAAGCTTGGAGCTGGTGGATTTGGAGCTGTTTATAAAGGCGTTCTTACTAATAAAACAGTTGTTGCAGTGAAGCAACTCGAGGGAATTGAGCAGGGAGAAAAGCAATTTAGGATGGAGGTAGCAACTATAAGTAGTACTCACCATTTGAATCTGGTAAGATTGGTTGGTTTCTGTTCGGAAGGTCGGCATAGGCTATTAGTATATGAGCTCATGAAAAATGGCTCTCTCGATAGTCTTCTTTTCAAGGGAGAAGAAGGGCAATCTGGGAAATTCCTCAGCTGGCAAGATCGATTCAAAATTGTTGTTGGCACTGCCAAGGGGATCACATACCTTCACGAGGAGTGCCGCGATTGCATAATTCACTGTGATATAAAGCCAGAGAACATACTCTTGGATGAGAATTTGAATGCTAAGGTCTCAGATTTTGGCCTGGCGAAGCTCATAAATATCAAAGACCACAGATACCGAACCTTGACTAGCGTGAGAGGGACAAGGGGATATTTGGCACCTGAATGGCTAGCCAACCTGCCACTGACTTCAAAATCTGATGTTTTCAGCTATGGTATGGTACTTTTAGAGATCGTGAGTGGACGTAGGAATTTTGACGTTTCTGCAGAAACAAATCACAAGCGGGTCTCTTTGTGGGCTTATGAAGAGTTTGAAAATGGAAATCTCATGGAAATTGTTGACAAAAGGCTGATGGATCAAGAGATTGATGTGGAGCAAGTTAGTAGGGTGCTTCAGGTGAGCTTTTGGTGCATCCAGGAGCAACCATCTCAGAGGCCAACGATGGGAAAAGCGGTGCAGATGATCGAAGGAATCATCGACATCGAGAGGCCTCCTGCACCAAAAGTAGCATCCATGGTGTCTGCAAGTGGAACAAGCACTTTTATCAGCAGCAATTTAAGTAATTTCTCCACCACAGCCACAGCTGATGCACCCACTACACCGGCCTCATTTTCGTCGTCTCTTGCTGCAGCAGACTTAACTCCAACTCCAGGCGACAGAGCTCTTGAGAAAACAAGTTCATATCGTCTGCAATCTCGGTACGACTAATCTCTTTAGCTTTTCAGTTCTGATCACATTCGAAGCTTTTTACACTGATCTTGATGCAAAAGTTGCTCATATCTTTGCTGGGATGCTTTACAAGTCATGCTGTTGTAACAATCAAGTTATTTTTCCATGTATCAATGAAAATATCTTGTAAATAATTTTTCAGTTTTTGTTTTGATGCTGAGGGTTAACTCCAATAAAACCATGCAATTGTCAAGTTTGCTATATTCTTTTATTATTTGTATTATGAGTGAAGGAGTTTCTTTTCCCAGTCCTTTTCCAAACCTTTATAGAAAAAAAGGCCATCATGACCAATTACTATTATGTAACAGTTCCAAGCTTTGGATATATTATCTTTTCCATTTGGTGTAGTCTCCTTTGGGTTTACATTATTGGATTAAGTTATAATAATTATATAGAAGTGTTGCACACCTCAACTATTCTCACGAGACATACCGTTCCACCTTACAACATTTGGATGTCAAAGAAATCCGTAGAAAATTATTTTTTAAGTAGGTGGATACGGATAGAACCTATCACCTCTTAATTATTTAAAACAATTGTATTTTCTTTGGGATCCTTGTTGTATAGGTTTTTCTTTGAGAATCATGGGTGCTTTTATTTGGTTCGATCGCACTATGCATGTCTTTATAGCCGTTTATCTTTTCATTTTATCATTTTTTTTTCAATTGCCTTATATAAGGGGCTTTCTTTTTTCGCTCATTAACAAACTATTTTGTTTCCGAAAAAAAAAAACGGTCAAATTTGGTGAAGTTTAAATGGTTAAGCATTGCTAACCTCTTTAAAAATGAGAAGTTATAATTAAAAAATTGCTTTTAAAAGAAAATTTTTTCACCAATGTTTCTCTTCATCTCAACTCCCTGTTGCTACTCCTACACCAGCATTCCCATGCCGTGACCATCTTTCTCAGGATTATCGGCTACGAGATATGCAGTTGTAGATAGTGTTTTTGTCTATTTTCGTTGGGTTTTTTTCTCCACAACGAACCTTTTACCGCATTGATCACTCTTCCAATTTCCCTATTTCTTGTACTATACTTAGTGTTTCCTATATTCAGTTGAATTGGACTAAGTTGATGCTCGACACATGAGCAACATGTCTCCTATATCCCTTCGTTTACCATTCACTAGATGACATATTGTTGAGCTTGCTGCAAATTCTCACGAATTAACTTCAACAGAGCATCCCTTTGAATCAACTAATCATCCACAGATGCAACCGCCGAATCAGAAGAGCGATAAGGAATGTACGAGGAGCTCGACCATAGAATATCTCAAAAGGAGTAGCGTTTATACTTGTATGGAAAGAAGTATTATAAGTAAATTCAGCCTTAGCTAACCATTTAAACCATGTAGACGGGGATGTCATTGTAAAACATCGACGATAAGCTTCCATTCCTCTATTAACTACTTTGTTTGTCCATCCTTCTGAGGATGATATGTCGTACTAAATTTGAGTGTCGTTCCCTGCGCTTCAAACAATTCCCGCAAAAAAAAAAAATACTAGTAAATGTCAGGTCATGATCAGAAACTATGGATTGAGGATTCATGTAACCTTACTACCTCCTTCATGAAAATTTCAGCAAACCATTGGACCTGTAAATGGATGTTTAAGAGCTATAAAGTGACTATACTTTGACAATCGATCAACTATTACCATAAAGGTATCAAATCCTTGTGATATTGGCAAACTGGTCACAAAATTCATAAAAATATCAACCGAAGTCTGTGTAGGAATAGGGAGAGGTTGCAATAAGCCAGCAAAAGCTAAAATCAAATGCTTAGCTTGCTGACAAATAACACAAGCCTTAACAAAATTTCAAAAAGCAGATTTAATACCCCGCTAATGGAACTCATTTCCCACTCTTCGTAAAGTACGTAATACACCACCATGTCCCCCAATCGGAGAAGCATGAAACATTTCCAATAACAATGGAATGGTAGGCGAATTTTAGGGTGACACAATCTTCCCCTTAAACTTCAATAACCCATTCTTATACTGATACCTACTAGAAACTACTCTACCAGCCAAACAAATCGTCAATAAGTAAAGCAATATCGTTGTCATTCTGCTGTTGCTCAATTATATGTCCGGTATTAATATTATCAACATAGGATAAAGCTGTACACTGAGCAAATTTAGGCAAATGAGACAAGACATCAACTACAACATTAAGTTTTCCAGGTTTGTAAGGAATATCAAAATCATAACCCATCAACTTTGACAACCATTTTTTATATTCTTCGACTATCATACGTTGATCCAAAATATATTTAAGACTATGTTGATTTATTCGTACCACAAAATGCCTCCCCAGCAAATAAAGACGCCACTTTTGGACAGCCAACACAATAGCTAGTAATTCCCTCTCATGCACAGGTCGATTACGATGTATCATAGGCAACACATGACTAAAGAAAGCTATAGGCCTTTGTTCTTGCATAAGCACCGCGCCAACTCCTACTCCTAACACATCAGCTTCTAATACAAATGGTATTGTTGGCAGCCATAGTACAAGAACACAAGTCATGTCTTATTTTAGTCTAAAAAAAGCGTTATATGCTGCTGGAGACCAAGTAAATTGTCTTTTTTAAGTTTTTGTGTCAACAAAAAAGCCAAAACACCATAATCCTTGACAAAATTTCTATAATATCCCGTTAGGCCCAAAAAACCATGAAGAGCCTTAATGTTCTTAGGAGTTGGCCAATCCCTCGTTACAACCACTTTCGCAGGATCAACAACTACTCCATGACTTGAAATAATATGGCCAAGATAGTTAATCTTCGATAAAGAAAAGGCACACTTTTTTTGATTAGCTACTAACTAATTTTCTTGAAGTAATTCTAGCAAAGTACTCAAATGTTGAACATGTTCTGAGAGTGAATGACTATATACGAGGATATCATCAAAGAAAACCAAGACAAACTTTCGAAGATATTGATAAAGAACTTTATTCATTAAAAATTGAAATGTTGTTGGTGCATTTCTTAATCCGAATGGCATGACCACAAACTCATAGTGACCATCATGAGTACAAAATGTTGTTTTCTCAATATCTTCCTCACGCAAGCGTATCTGATTATTAACTCGACTTCAAATCAATTTTCAAAAATATCACAGAAACATGTAATTCATCCAAAAGTTCAACTACCACCGGAATAGGAAACTGATATGGAACTGTAGCTTGATTAAATGCACGATAATTAAAACAAAACCTCCAACAACCATCTTTCTTTCGTACTAATAATACGGGATTAGAGTATGCATTATGGCTAGGTCGATTAAAACCAGCTAGTAACATTTCTTCCACTAATCGTTCAATTTCATCCTCTTGACTTTGGGCATAGCGATAACATCGAACACTAACCGCGGAAGTATCTGGCTTCATTTCAATGTTGTGTCCGGGATTTGTTAACAGAAACATAAAAGTTAGCTGCGAAACCGTGGAGTACGCCAATGGTTCCGAATTTGCAACTAGTTAATGAAGAGAAAGCTTTTAGAGATCTTGAGCGATATAGAATAATCGTTGAAAAATTAAATGAATTATGTCATGATACCAGATATATTGTATTTTGTTAGAATAGTGAGTCAATTTATGTCAGCTCCTACAGTAGATCATTGGACAGTCGCGGAACAAGTTTTAGGTTATTTGAAGTCTGCACCGCGTAAATGAGTATTGTATGAAGGTCATGGACATATGAATATTGAATGTTTTTCAGATGCTGACTGGGCAGGATCTAAGGAAGATAAGAGGTTAATTTCTGGGTACAATGTGCTTGTGGGAGGCAATCTAGTGTCATGGAAGAATAAGAAGCAGAATGTAGTATCTCGCTCTAGTGTTGAGTCAGAACATAAAGCCATAGCTCAAGCAACGTGTGAAGTTGTATGTGTAATCTAACTCCTAGACGAAATTGGAGTAAAGTTTAATGTTCTTGGGAAGCTATGGTGTCATAATCAAGCAGCTATACATATTGCCTCAAATTCAGTATTTCGTGAAAAAACCAAGAATATTGAAGTGGATTGTCATTTTATTCGAGAGATGATACAACAAGGTTTGATCTCGACAAGATATGTGAATACTATAGAGCAGTTAGGTGACCTCCTCACAAAAGCATTGAATAGAGCACGAATAAGCTACCTCTGTAACAAGTTGGACATGACAGACATATTTGCTCCAGCTTGAGGGGGAGTGCTAGAGTTAATTAAACTTTGGCCCGTTAGGCCAATTTACTAGTTAGGGTTAGGATGCAAACTCTATATAAATGAATTGTCTCTAATAATACAAGTAGAATAACTTTTCAATCTCAATATTGTTTACACAAGTAACACTTAGGAACGTCACACATATTAGGTGCAACGTCCTGGAGTTACACCCAGAAGGCCACACCCCAAAGAAGTCGGCTATAGAGGTGAAGACCTGCAAAGGTTGACCGAGTTCAAGTAACTCTCGAGTCAAGAACGTTACACTTTCAAGGGTAACAATCAGGAGTTACGCCTGTATTCATTCGAGGCTTAATGACTGGTGTTTCTAACGGCTGGTGCCACCATTAAGTAAGCCGCAACGGTTACGAGACCAGCTGCTATAAGAGGTCATGAGGTTTCTTCATTTGGATCCAAGCTAATCTAAGCTGAGCAATGCTAAGAACTCTTGTAAGTCGTTTTAAGTTCTAAAAAATACCTCTAAATTACTCTTCTAAACTCTTACTGATTTAGTCATCGGAGGCCATGTGGCTCACACCACACTGTGCCCTAAATTTGTTCTTTTTTGCACGATTCTCGTCCTCGGTAAATAAATTGTACCATTGATATCAGTTGACCATTTTTCGACATCAACAGTTGGTGGTGTCTGTGGGGACGAGTATAATGTTCTACCCAAAAAGCTTAATCCTCACGCTTTTTCTGAAAAATGTCGAACATTGAGAACAACTAACACCATGATGCAGATGGAGAATCGGATGTCGAGCACGCTCAAAGGAGAGTTGACACCTGAGAACGTGATGTGGCTTTTATCGAGAACCACCTGGATCCTGAGGGTAGAGTAAGTAGGCAAGAACTGGAGCGGGTCGATCCGAAGTTCGTGGCTTTGGAAGAACAAGTACGAGGGATGGCGGAAAATTTGAGTCGCTTAATTGAGTTGTTCCAAGAGCCTTCTCCAGCTCAGCCCGCCATCGCTGAGACCTAGCGAGCACCGCAGGAGGCGGTAAGGCGACGTTTTACCAAGAAGAAGGTTGTTGCGAGGAAGTTAACGCATTTGGTTCGGGACCCTACCAAAGGGAAAGCCCCAGCCATTGAGGCTCCGAGAAAGGTTTTTTTCGACACCAGAGATCTGTTGAATGACTTTGACTGGGCGGTAATGATTAGAGGAGAGAGCACTTTGTTCACTACATAATCGGTTCCCAAGTTGATGGACATTCCTACCATTATGTATAAATGGACTATTTTATTTATACATATAATATGGTATAAGGGTACATTCAATCTATGTTTGTCTATTAGCTTACAATTCTTCTCTTTATCATAGGGTAGAGCAGCTTGGTAGCTCGCAAGGCTCATAACCTTAAAGTAAATTTTACCATTCAATTATATCTGCTTTTTTTATCCGCAATGTATAGTATACATCAGTCCAGAGCTAGCCTATTATACTAGGCTATTAATACAAGGTTAGAGTATACTAGGCTGCAGCGGTTATGTGACCGGCTTCTATAAGAGGTCATAAGATTTCTCCATTCATATCCAAGCTAATCTAAGCAGAGCAACTGTAAGAGCTCTTGTAAGCGTTCTAAGTTCTAAAAGCTACCTCTAAATTACTCTTCTAAACTCTTATTGACATAGGCATTGGAGGCCCTGTGGCTCACACCAAACCGGTGTGCCCTAAATTTGTTCTTTTTTTGCATGCTTCTCATCCTCGGTAAACAAATTTTACCGTTGATATCTGTTGACTATTTTTCGGCATCAACATTAATAATGCTCAATTTTAGTCATTAAGATAACAAAATTGTTAGATATATAACGTAATGTTGACTAGATTAATTTTAAATTTTAATATATTGATAAATTGATTATTGTACTTTTGATGTGAAATTACTTTGTTTGAAAAGGTAAATAACTAAAAGTGAGTACTTTGTCATGAAGCTGGAATAGCTCAGTTGGTTAGAGCGTGTGGCTGTTAACCACAAGGTCGGAGGTTCAAGCCCTCCTTCTAGCGATTTTTTTTATGTTTTGGAGTCGTATAACTCCTCGGCATTTTGACGTTCAAGCTTGCCGCATCTTGTTATATAACTTTCAAAGACAAAATGTATTTCAAAACCTTCTTTTTCTCTGCATTTTGACGTTCAAGCTTGACGTTCTAGCGATTTTTTTTTATGTTTTGGAGGCTCGTGATAGAAGTTGCACCTGTTGTGCCACCAGCTCTGCAATTTTCTTTTGGGGACTTGCTCGTCGGGTTAGAGCAGGTGTCTCACGATCGCTTTACAACGACAACGAAGTTGGATCG
The DNA here is from genome assembly GCA_037832605.1 of Cyclanthera cordifolia. NCBI lineage: Eukaryota > Viridiplantae > Streptophyta > Magnoliopsida > Cucurbitales > Cucurbitaceae > Cyclanthera > Cyclanthera cordifolia. The sequence continues at coordinate 10,993,795 of JBBMEG010000024.1, forward strand.
TGACACACAGCTAAGCTGACATTAGAGATGCACTAGCATTGATCTACTCGATCTTTGGTTCGACTCCCCATGTTGTAATCTCAAAAAAAAAAAAAAAAAAACTCAATTGACATGGTATATAGCTTAATTACAAAGAGATGAAACTTTTTTATCTATTTAAGAATATCAAGTCGGGATGGTCGAGTGGTCTAAAGCGCCAGACTCAGGTTCTAATCTTCGAAAGAGGGTCTGGGTAAAAAGGCAGCTCAATCACGTAGTATCAATTTATGAAATTCTAATCCTATGCTTACATTGGTCACATTCCCAAAACACTCCTCTAAGATGATCACATTCCCAAACACTTGTGACAATTATTTTATCTTTACTATGTGTAGTTCAAATGAATAAGAATTTAGTAAACAAGCTTTGGTTACCAATAGATATTCCATTAGGGTTTAAACACTCCTATAGTAAAAATGATTATCCACCTGATTAACCTAACTCTTACTCATAACCATATCAATAATAGGAGTTTTGGTATCGATGAATGAAATAAATAATCGATAAAGCTCAATTTTAGTCATTTAGAATTGAGATAGCAAAATTGTTAGATATATAACGTGATATTGACTAGACTAATTTTAAATTTTGATAAATTGACTATTGTACTTTTGACGTGAATTTACTTTTTTGAAAAAAGAACTAAAAAAATAGACAATGACTAAAAGTGAGTATTATTGAAATATCATGAGTAAAAAGTATACAATTTTAAAATGACCAAACTAAAACTAGACTCCAAATCTAGAGAATAAAAGTGAGCATTATTGAAATATCAAAAATAAAAGTGTTTAATTTTGAAATATAGAGACCAAACGCAAATCAAACCGGGGACTAAAATAGTAATTTTCTAAAAAAAATAAAAGAAATTTTGTGATTAATTAATATGTTTTTTTTTGTATTGTACTTATTATGATGTAATGTTATTCACATTTTACATCTACCAAAGTTTAACACAATTGACATGGTGTTTAGCTTAATTACAAAGAGATGAATATTTTTTTAATCTATTTATAAAAAATAAGTCAGGATGGTCGAGTGGTCTAAGGGGCCAGACTCAAGTTCAAGTCTACTAACAATTAATTTGCAGTTAAAGTTTAACCTAAAAAATATTAATATGTTTTTTGTTTTATACTTAATTATGATGTAATGTTATTCACATTTAACTACTACAAAAGTTCAACTGTATTCACATGGTGTTTAGTTTAATTACAAAGTGATGAATTTTTTTTTTTAATCTATTTATAAAATTCAAGTCAGGATGGCCGAGTGGTCTAAGGCGCCAGACTCAAGTTCTGGTCTTCGAAAGAAGGCACTGTATTCACATGGTGTTTAGTTTAATTATAAAGTGATGAATTTTGTTTTTAATCTAATTATACAAATCAAGTTAGGATGGCCGAGTGGTCTAAGGCACCAGACTCAAGTTCTGGTCTTCGAAAGAAGGCGTGGGTTCAAATCCCACTTTTGACAATTAATTTGCATTGAAAGTTTAACCTAAAAATATTAATATGTTTTTTGTTTTATACTTAATTATGATGTAATGTTATTCACATTTAACTACTACAAAAGTTCAACTGTATTCACATTGTGTTTAGTTTAATTACAAAGTGATGAATTTTTTTTTTTAATCTATTTATAAAAATCAAGTCAGGATGGCCGAGTGGTCTAAGGCGTCAGACTCAAGTTCTGGTCTTCGAAAGAAGGCGTGGGTTCAAATCCCACTTCTGACAATTAATTTGCATTGAAAGTTTAACCTAAAATATATTAATATGTTTTTTGTTACTCAATCAACTCAGGAAATTTAATAATTACTTAGAGTAGCTGCTATCAGAAAAGAAGAAATTATATTTAAGACAGCACCTTTAGCTACGTTCCGTAAACCGAAGTCCTTATGCCGATCGTGCTCCACACAGAACAGCTACAACTGCTTTAAGCCTACAGGTACGTGAGCTGCACATTCCTAGTGTCAGTTTCTTTCAAGCTCCCCACAAGCCTTTTTGCTTGAAGGAAGCTCTAGCCCCATTATCCCATCTAGCCAAACCCGACAATAACAGGCGAGAATGATTGTTGTTCAAAGACGACGGCGTGGGTTCAAATCCCACTTCTGACAATTATAATTTGCATTGAGAGTTTAACCTAAAAAATATTAATATGTTATTTGTTTTATACTTAATTATGATGTAATGTTATTCACATTTAACTACTACAAAAGTTCTATTCTATTCACATGGTGTTTAGTTTAATTACAAAGTGATGATTTGTTTTTTTAATCTATTTATAAAAAGCAAGTTAGGATAGCTGAGTGGTTTAAGGAGCGAGACTCAAATTCTAGTCTTTGAAAGGCGGGGGTTCAAATCCCACTTTTGACAATTAATTTGCATGATAAGTTTTACATGACACACCAAAACTCGATAAAAGAGTTGTCTACATCTTTCTCTCTGTGTTTTTCATTTTATTCATAGCTATCTTAATTTATTATGTAACACATTGTCTGCATAAAGTTTTGAATAGGTCAGTTGGTTAGTGTGTTGTTGTTAACCATAAAGTTGGAGGTTCTTCTATTGATATTTTTGCTGATTAAAAAAACAGACTGAGGTTTCCAAATATTACAAATGATTCTCCAGATTCACCACATAATCAATGATATTCAATTTTAATCATTGCGGTAGCAAAATTGTTAAATATATAAATTTAATAAATAAATATCCCATTAGATCAATTCATAAAGTTTCTACATTTTACTAAATATTAACTTGTAATATAATAAATAGCCGCATGCTAAGTTATACACGGCACACTCAGAACTAGATAAACAAATCAACTTAAAACTACTCACAAAACGCGTAAATCACGTAGTATAAACTTGTGAAACTCCAATCCTATGCTTACATTGGTCACATTCCCAGACACTACTCTAGAATGATCACATAACTTTCACTGAAATATTTTCTTTACTGCATGAAGTATAAAATTGAGACGTTCTAGGGACAAACATGGTTATCCCGAGTGCAGTGAGACGAACTTCGATTAGATTTCCAAAATAAAGCAAAAAGAGAAGTAATAAAAGATGCGGGCGTAAGATAGTTATAGTATTTTAATTCAATAGATGAGAAACCAACTATGAAATATTTTGAATCTATAACCATAACAAAACAGAATTCTAAAAAAAGTTCAAAGCTTCTTAACAATCCAAATTAGCAATTTATGTGTCGCAAGGTAATCAAAACTTCATGAAATATTACACGCTAACACATCGAACAGCAACCAAACATAAGATCCAAATAAAAAGTGCAGGAACGAACCGAAACCATAACCCGACAGGCTCGAGAATCTGAAAACGACAGTAGAATCATGCAAAGGAAAGAGGTTCAAAAGTGGCAAAAATATATAATGTTAATTCTAATAGCCAAAAAAAGAGACCCTAAAAAAATCAAAATTCTTCCACCATTGGATTTTTCCCCTTAATTGTTATTATTCAGGAATAACTATAAACGCAAACTTGTAAGCCTTACATGATGAATGTTGCTTATAAAACTCATACCTTGTTGGCAGGACCCTTTGCTTTTGGATCCTTCTAGCAACAATAATTTTACAGGTGTGTTTGTCACTTGTTGATTCTTTGTGGAGCCAAATATTTTACAATCTACTTAGCTGAATCTGGTACCTGCTCGGAGCAGAGTTGCCGAGAGTGTCGGGTTGATAGGCTGCAATTTGTTTGCTAGGATGGCCGCATTTGATCTCTGCGAAGTGCTTGCTGTAGCTCAAGAACTTGCTGCCTCTGTCCGAGCGGCAATGAGTTAAGCTGTTCGGGCGTTAGATTCAAAACTTGTTGCAGTAGTGCGGATTCCGCGTCGCTCGGAAGCTGAGGAAAGAAGATACGACAAAACAAGAAACAGAAGTGCTAGTATTTTCAGTTGTGACTCAGAAATTAATCAGCTTCAGTAGAATGTTAAATTTCACAACATGCACAAATCTAGCCTTAGTGATGGAAAATATTAGCAAGATATTAACAAATCCAATCCCAGTTGCAATTTCATAACCTGAAGGAACTAAATTTGAAAGAAAATTGATGTTTTTGAACTAAGATTAACGACCAGAAAAATGTCTCATTCAACATCCACGATGTTATTCTGCCATGAGCACTTTGAGCCACGGACTTCGAACTAGAACAAGGTATTCTAGGGAGTCTCCCCATTTGTAATTATACTTTTTCTTCTATAATTGCTCACTAAAAATGTTTTTTTTGTAGATAAGGATCGTACATTATATCAACTATCGTATGTTGACTTAATGGTCAAGAGGACCTCGGAGAACCAATAGATAATAGGTTCAATTCATAGTGACCATCTACCTTTGAATTAATTTTGTAAGCAAATGTACGGATAACAAACGTCGAAAATTGTCGAGGTGTGCGTAAGTTGACCACATGAGAATAATTGTCGTGCGCGTACCAAACATGAGAATAATTGTCGTTCGTGTACCATACATTTATGGATATAAAGAAAAAACATTATATCAATGTAATGTTTATGTTTCATATCAAAAAACAAAAATAATAATATGAACCAGGTCCCTAATATTTGCTTTTCACTTCTCGCCAAAATTCAACTCACTCTACATGCAAAGTTTATTACTTTTCCCTGATTTGAACAGTTAATGTTTTAGCTGTATTTGCTTTTAGGAACGGGGAGTAATCATAGTCCAACCCATTAGGATGGTTGATGCGTTCAGGGTTAACAATTGAATTTAGAGGTAAAAATTCCGACAAATATCATACAGGCTGGATGGAAACTTAAATATATATAACCATTAGGTGATTAGGATGGTTGATGCGTTCAGGGTTTACAGCTAAATTAGAGGTAAGAAATCGGACTAAATATCATGCTGACTATGAAACCTTAAGGTTATGGATCAATCCATGGTACCCACCTATCTAGAAAATTAATTTTTTATGAATTTTCTTCGTAACTAAATGTTGTAGCGTCTGACGGCTTGTCGCATGAGAATAGTTGAGGTGTACGTGAGCTGGCCGGAACACACAAAATAAAAGTATTTGCAATGTATTTCATTGGAAAGTCAAAAGTGATTCCCAAAATTCTAAAACACTAAAGTGAGTAAGCACTTAATACGTAATTGTAGAGGTCTGACACTTAGAAGCACTGCTGTCAAAAGGGATCCCAAACTTGAAACTCGCTCTAAATACAACAAATGACAATCGCAAATGCTATTACACCACATTAATCTTTTTTTCTCCTCAATGAGAATCCAATTTCTCAAACTCAAAAGATAGTATACAAAACTCTCCTACATGACATGACATGACAGGAGCACTGAGAACTAAAAAAAAGCAGAGAAAAAAATGAAAAATGAAAAATGCAGCCTCAATTGTAATCAAATAAGATGATGATTAAGAAAGTGAGCAAAATATTTTGATTAATGAAGTTGCATTGCAACAAGCACGTACCATTGAAGTTGGTTTCTCGGAGATTTGCATCCCCTGCGGATTAGGATATGAGGCAATTCCAAGTTGTCCGGATACATTGGTACTAGCTGATACAGTTGGACCTCCGGCCAAGAACGGGCTGCCTTTTCCATCCTCTAATTTTATTTGCTTTACAGGGCGATTAGTTGTTCCTGGAAAGCCATGATGTATATTCCTTTTACCATCTACACTAAGAGGAACTCGAGAAGATTTATTATCATTGCCCACTATCTGAGATGCCCTATACGCTGTGGAGGGGCCAGACTGTTATGAAGAGGAAGTCAGAAACAATAAGATATTTCCATAACCCAAAAAAGAAATGTAGAAAAAGAAACAGAAAACAATTTTCCGAACAGAAGGAATCAATGTCCAAAAGAGGATTTTTAAAAAAAAAAATGAGTCCTTTCTTTTTTGGATAAGAAATGATCTCATTAATGATATGAAATTATAAAGGAGGTTGGATTATAGGTCCAGTAAAAAAAGTAGACCTCCAACTATTTAGTATAACTATAAGCATAAAAATGTGGAGAAATTTTACACCAGGAAACCACCATATAAATAATGTTGTCCATAAATCTGCTTATAGAAGAAATTTGTCTTGGAAAGCTCGATGGTTCCTCTCCAACCACGCACACCAACAAAACACCTAAATGAAATGTTCCCAAAGGATCTTCTTTTTCTTCTTGAAGGGGTGAGCTGCTAAGACTGACTGTCAGCATTGTATGAGGATCCCGTGGTAGAACAAGACTCCAATAAAAAGATCTGCATTTAAATGACTTTAAATGATGGTTAGTAGCTTCGAACGAGTTGGAGAATTTCTCTTGCAGGAGACGTTATGGAACTTTTTTCTGGTTTTGTCATTTGGGAAGCTGTGCTGATTTTGCCTTTTGTTGTACAGGATTCTATCTGTGATTTTTTGGCAGTTTGGTAAGAGATATTGCCTGAATCTCACTCCGGCTTTCTTATAGGAAACAAAAAAATTTCATTGATGAATGAATAGTTACAAAAAGCGTATGAGTTACAAAAGCTACTCCGTGAGAAATAAGATTAGTTAAACTATAATCTTTGTAAGGGGAGATAGTGTGTGCCCATGACATTAGTAAGGAATACAATAGAGTCAATTCGACTTCCCTCTCGGCTAGGCTTATCTGAGAAAATTACAGCATTCCCATCCTTCCAAATTCTCCACCAAAAAGCAATGAGAAGGGGCTGCCATATAACTTTCTTTTCGCTCTTGAAAGAATGAGCCACAAGACCTAAAGATATGAAGTCTTTTATGGAGACTGGTCTAGGCAGTAGCAGATTGAAAACCCGCAAAAAACATCTCCATATACCAGCAGCAGCAGCAGTATTGCAGTAACTAAAAATGTGGATTTGAGATTCATTCTCTAGGGCATAAAGGACAGCAACCAGTGGACATCATCATTCCAGGTAACTTCCTTTGCAAATTATCATGAGTAAAACACCACGACTAAGCTCCCAAATAAAATCCTCGATCTATTTGGGATGAGGACCTTTCCATATAGCATCATATAGATCATGTTGAGGGGCATTGGGCGAGGCAGAAATGATATTTAACAAAGATCATGATGTAAAAGGGCTATCTCCTCCAAACCATAACCATGAGTCCATCCTGCCGTTCAAAGCAATAGGATCTACATAGGGAAAAGGCAGCCCATTGTTCGATTTCATTGTCTTAAGTTCCTTCTAAGTTTGAGAGTCCATGTTTGACCAGCCCCCAATTCTGCCACATAAGCAGCCTTGCTCAATGAAAGCTCATAAATGAGGGGAAATTTCAATTTAAGGGGGTCATTACCCAACAACTTATCATCCCAAAAGCTGGTAATTGCTCCTATGCCGATTTTGTGTGAAATGTTATCATAATTAAGATGATTACATCTATCTACGTTGCGCCAAGGACCCTTAGCCAGTCGAATGTCTTCAATGCCATAATTGAAATCAGAACAACTAGTCTCGTATCTTGTTAAAATACATTTCCTCCATAAGGCAGATTTTTCAACATAAAAGTGTCAATGCCACTTTGCTAAGAGGGCTGTGTTTTCCTTATGAATATCCACAGTCCCCAATCCCCAATCTCATATAGGAGCTTTAACTTTGTCTCATTTAAGCAAATGACTGGCTTTTCCCATTAATTCCCCTCCATAAAATTTTTCTTCGATGGAATTGGTATTCTTTGGACCAAGGAAGAGGGAGAAGCAGAAAATGGAAGGTTGGTTAACGTAGCTTGAATAAGGGTCAATCTTACCCCTTCGATATATGTGAATTGATGACCCCAATTATGCAATCCTTTCTCAATCTTCTCGATCACAGGATTCCATAATAATATAGTTTGAGGATTGCCATTCAGAGGGAGATCCAAATAGGAAGTAGGCCACTCTTCCAATTTGAAACCATATGGACTCGCAAGTCTGCTAGCTATATCATGTTCCAATCCCAATGAGAGGAGGCTTGTCTTTAGACTATTAATGTTTACCCCATAAAAGGCTTCTAAACTCTATAATTCTACACAAGTTAGGGAAAGAGTCCTCCATGCTTGAGAAAAGTATGATGTCATCTGCAAACTGAAGGTGTGTAATGGATAGATTGGTCACACCCAAAACCATACTCAAGTCATCTATGATCCCTTGTTCTTTTGCAAGTATCTAACTGTTGACTAAGGCAATCCATGATCAATGTGAAAAGAAAGGGGGATATAGGATCTTCATGTCGAAGGCCCCTGGTGGCAAGGATTTTCTCTCTGGGTTTACCATTGATAATAACAAAAAAACTAGCTGATGGACAAACTTTTCATTAAGATTATGAAAATTGGAAGAATAGAGACAAATAAAGAAAAGGCAAGAAGAGCAATGCATGGAACTAGAACTAGAACTAGAACTAAAACAGTACAGCCAAAAGAAGAGATGAAAGACTTTAGCAAAGGGCTGCTCAATTGGTAAAAATATCTTGGGTGAACTAGCCATCAAAAGCCTGCTTTAAGCTTTGCCACAACAAGTCTTGAAAGCCAGGGAAAATGCTTTTCTTGGAAAACTCCTAGGTTCCTTTCCCACCACAATTCATATAACAAGGCTTTTCCCACCACAATTCATATAACAAGGCTTTTAATGCATTGATCCAAAATAGCTTGCCTTTTTTTTTGCTCATCTAAACACCACAGGATGTTAAAGGTGTCTTTGAGCCAGGCAAAAAACTTTTTGTCAAACAGCAAGGCAAGGTATAAGAAAGTGTGAGCATCCATCTCAAAACCAATTGGCTAGGAGAGAAGTAGCTCCTACCTCAAGATGGTGCCTCTTTTGGGCTCATCGGATCTCAATTTCATTTTATTGGACCGAAAACCCGTTTGGGCTTAATGGCTCTGATACCATATTAAAAAGTGTGGGTCTTCATCTCAAAACCAATTGGCTAGAAGAGGAGTAGCGTACCTCTATCTTTAAATGTGTTGAAGAATCCTTACCTTTCCAATGTGGGATAAGTGCCACAAGGGAGTATTTCCAACATGCCCCCTCAAGATGGCGTCATTTTTTAGAAAGTCATCTTGGACTACATCTGAATTTGTGGACCGAAATACCTATTTTGGCTCACTCGCTTGGGTCGGATCCAACTCTTCGGGATCATCTAATGTCTGCTTTAGTTTTTTTGCCCGCTTGGGTGAGTATATCCAAATGCCCCCTCAAGATGGAGCCATTTTTGGAAAAGACATCTTTACTCACTTGGGTCCGATCCAACTTTTTGGGACTACCAAATGTCTGCTTAAGTTTTTACCCGCTTGGGTGAGGCCTCGGAATTTTGGGGGTCAATAACCTGAAGCTCTGATACCATATTAGAAAGTGTGGGCATCCATCTCAAAACCAATTGGCTATGAGGGGAGTAGCTCACCCTATCTTTAAATGTGTTGAAGAATCCTCATCTTTCCAATGTGGGATAAGTGCCACAAGAGAGTATCTCCAACATGCTCCCTCATGATGGCGCCATTTGTGGGAAAGCCATCTTGGACTTAGGTCCAAATTTGTGGCCTGAAATACTCGCTTGGGACGGATCCAACTTTTGGGATCGTGAAATACCCGCTTCGTCTTTGACCGCTTAGGTGGGGTCCTCAGAATATTGGGGGACTAATAACCCACATTGTGCTCTGATACCATATTAGAAACTAGATAGTGTGGGCATCCATCTCAAAACCAATTGGCTAGAAGTGGAGTAGCCTACCCCTATTTTTAAATGTGTTGAAAAATCCTCACCTTTCCAATGTGGGATAACCGGATAAGTGCCACAAGGAAGTATCTCCAACAAAAGGTTATGTCGTTTGTAGCTTCCATAACTCGAATGTTGTTGATGAAGCGACGGTCGAACTTGACAAAGTAGTGTTTCTTCCCAATATGAAGAGTCGATCGTCCGTGTGCCATGGATTTTCATCGACACGAGGCATTAGGAGGAGTCAGTGGGTTTTTGTCAGAGACGGTGGTGGAGTGGAGAAGAGAGGCAATGTTGGCTAAAGGAGAGAGAAAAACGTTTTTCATGACCAATACCTCAATCGGGAAAGGTGTGTATTGACTTTTATAACTTTTTGGATTTGTACTATTTTTTTTATAAACATCCAAACTTTTATCAAGATAAAAAGGAAAGAAACACGAGCATATAAAATAGAGCGCAGAAAGAAAAAGAGGAGCCTATAAGATGTCTACTAATCCAAAAAAATCTAACCTAAAGAATAACCACTAAACAGATTCGTCATCAAGTCTGAAAGAGAAACGTAAAATCTCACAAGGGATCATTATCCTTAAAGGTATGTTTGGACCATCATTAATAAAAGGGGAGAATGGGAAGGGTAATGATTCCCGGTGTTTGGGACACCGAGAAGCATTCCCCCCATAATCATGTTTCCCCAAAATCCCTTTTTTATTCTCCTCCTAACTACTGTCTATTCTTCCCATAACAACTTTTTATTCTCCCCATAACTATTTCTCACTCACATCATATCCATTATTTTATTTTTCTCATTATCATTCTCTTCACCTCAAATACAATTAATCATTCTCCCCATAATCATTCCCTTTATCAATCTCCCTCTAATTCTCATTCCTCCCATAATCATTCTCATTCTCTTTGCCCCAAACACACCCTAAGAGATCTTTCTCTCCCTTAAAAGATTCTATTTCTCTCCCCGCAGACACTAAGTGACCATACTTTCTCTCCCCGTGTCGGACACCGACACTTCCGGACACTCTTCGGACACGTGTCCCACACTCAAAATTCTGTGTCCTCTTTTTTTTTTTTGGACACTTCACGGACACACCTTGGACACTTCATGGACACCCCTATTTAAGACTTATTTGTTTCAAGTTGGTAGAGGTCGTCGACAACGACATCCACTAAAGATAGATGTACTAAAATGAATAAAAAATGAAAGAAAGAAAGAAAATAGAGTGAAGAAAAAAATGAGATAAAAATTAAAGTATTTAGAGATTGTTTAAGGTAGGCTTATAAATTTTTTATTTTTGTGGTTTTAGTATACATGTAAGGAATGATGAGATTTGGATCTTATTGAATTTAAATGGACTCATATAACTAACTATGTGAGTTAACTTCATATTCATCCTTATTTGAAATAATTTTTCATAGTTAGTAAATTTTTTTTACTATTTTGGATTTTATATTTTAATAGTATGTCATATAAAATTATAATAAATAACGTGTTCTCGACGTGTCCGTGTCCTACATTTTAACATAATGACGTGTCTACGCGTCCATATCGTGTCATGTCTCTATCTCGTGTCCGTGTCCTACATTTTAACATAATGACGTGTCTACGCGTCCATACCGTGTCATGTCTCTATCTCGTGTCCGTGTTTGTGCTTCTTAGTTTATACTTTATTGGTTTCATGATCTGTTCTTTTCACCTTTTTCTCTCTTTTCATACATAATTTTGTTCTTAAAAAAAATAATAATTAAGCAAGCTCATAACAATACAATACAAGGCGCTACAAAGATAGACATAAAAAGTCACATTTATTGATGATAAAGAGTTTCTCATCTGAGTGAATCAATAAATGGGGAAAAAATAAATGAATACGCTTCTATTTACAACTATAACAATCACTAAAGCATCAACTTAAAAGTAAGCTGCCTAATTACATTATTGTTTCTCCTCCACCTATGCTGGTAAAGAATTCAATTTTGGTCGTTGAGATTCATTGCTACATTATGGGTTGGCCTAGTGATCAAAAGGGTCTTGGAAAATGAAAAGGTTATGGATTCAACTATAATGGTCATCTACCTAGGAATTAATTTCCTACAAGCTACATATTTCCTTGACAACCAAATGTTGTATGGATAGGTGATTCGTCCATGAGAGTATGATAGTATCTAGTCAATTTTATATCAAGAACCCTAGGATTTCAAGAGTTACTTGCTCTCCAATTCTTCCATGAAGAATACTACAAGAATGTTCATGAATGAATACTCCCCTTCCCGCCAATTAGCTATTACACATATTACACACACTCCCCGTTTAAGTGTCCCCTACTCCCTTCTTATTTCTTCGTACGTACACCTTCATGGGTGGGGCCTTATCAGAATAATAGAGGTGTGCGTAAAGCTAACCCAAACACTCACGAATATCAAAAAAGAAGAGAGAGATTCATGGGCTATACGAATAAATATTTTAAGGGTAGATATTATTTCCTCATTCAACTAAATTGAAATGATCTAAAGTTTTCTATTGGAAGCATATTAGGTCTAATTCCTCTTACAGATTATTTGTGACAACATATTTACAATATAGAGGTGGGGATCAGTTGGACCTTTGATTAATTAACCATTATTGACCTCCTTCTTGCTTTATTTAATGCTTAAAATTAACTTCTCATTCTATCTAAGGTAGACTTCCAAGTTTAAAGCAACCTTTTGCTATACTATGTCTACAGCCTACCAGATCTCCAAAAAAATGGCAACTTTTTGCCAGGTTAGCTTTGACGCAGGTTTTAAGAGTTGAGTCATTTGTATATTAAATTATGAAATGAAAAACAAATTAGCATCAAGTAGAACCTGAAAGTCTACATCTGATAAAGATGGATGAGGCAAAAGAGAAGGTTTAGCTTCTGGATTAGCAATCTGAGCATTATGCTCTGGAATTAAAGCGCCACCATGCCCTGGATATTGTTGAGAAGGAGGACGCATGTGCTGCTTTAATGAGGAGGTGGACACCTGAACCTGTTGCCCAACAGATACATTTCCCGACAAACTTAAGGAAGGAAGCGATGAGCCTCCAGGTATTCCCATCGAAGTGCTTGGTAAAGCAAGTGATGGCTGAATTTGAGAATGAAGTGAAGGCCGCTGAGATGCTGAAAACTGATGGGGAGCCAAGGGATTTTGAGGCGTGAGAGACATTTGGGTTTCTTGTTTAGGTACAAAACCAGTCTGCATCCTGTTAGGTGCAAGAGGGGGCACCCCTGTTAGAATTTGAAGAGATGATGGCTGACCCTGCTGAATGTCATGCAAATGAAGCTGAGGATGGGCAGAAGGTTGCCGTAAATTAGGATTCTGCAACTGCACGATCAAAGAAAAGAAGTCATTCGTGAGAAATTTCAAATACAGCTACCTACAAAACTATTACCCAACCCATTAACTTAAGATTTCAGGTTGATGGAGTGATTTAACATGGTAGAGCAATAAGTCATGTGTTCAGACATTTGTCGTCGCTTCAACTCTAATTAATATTGATTTCCGTTTAATGGACATTCTCAAAACTCTTAGTCCACAAGTGGAAAATGTTGGTTGATAAAATTAAATTTAGGGTTGATCAAATTTACCCTAAACCCATAATTAAACTTACTCTCATCAACTTAACCTTTTTGGGTTGATCGATGATTTAACATGATTAAAACAGAAACATACACAAACACAAAACACAAAGAAGGAAAACTAAGTACAGGAAGTGAAGAGAAATACCACGCGTGGAGTGACCATTCCAAGCATTATCTGTGACTGCAAACAAAATAGCAGAAAGGAGGGAAGAAAAAAAGATGATTAGCTAGTGTTGCTTACAGGAAGATATATACTTAATTAAATTGAGAGGAGGAAGAAAGACAGACACTTAACACAAAAATAAGGTACAACTATAAAATAAACATCGGACTCTTCTTTCCCAAATATTTATTTAAAGTCTTATATCACCCTTTCTCTCTCTCTCTCTAAAAAAAACTATTTAATTCTTACAGCGGTGATTTTAAATTATAATTTAACACACAAATTGGTTCTGAGTTCAGAGATTATGACCTAAAGAGACTGAGGCCTAAAAGTTAAAAGCTAACGTTCAAAGAGTAGCTTAACTTAAACCTAATGAGAAGCGTCACATATGACAGGTTCATCCAATAATCCAAGAATATCCTTGCAAAATTTCTGAAACTTAAGCAGAAGAGAGAGACCACTAGTTATCAGCCTCTGCTAAAAGAAGAGTGTGGAACTGGAATGTTCTATAAAGGTGTTTTTCCTAAACAATTAAATTTTCTATTTTTTGTAATGCACACTGACTGAAGTGCAATAAACTGATGGATCTAATATCAGACTAGAGGAAGGTTAGCTAAAATATAGCTTCCCTCCCTAATTCTCTCGAGAGAATCCCTCAACAACATACAATATCTGAATACCTAAAGGAAGAGAGAGAGAGAGAAAGTTATAGAGAAAGTTATATACGCCTGTCACAGCCACACCGCACCCTCCCTTGGACCACATACTCCTCTCACCACTAACAACATAACAACCTGGGCCCCACCTCTCATTTTCCCTATTTCTTTCCCCTGCGTGAATAGACTTTGAGTGTTGTGTTGGAGTCCCCAAGGGGTGGGTCAGTGGAAGAAGGCTTGAGTTTTGAAGATGTGCTCCCTCAAGGTCTCAGGATCGAGACCCATCTGTGACATTAATTAGTAGACACCTACCGTGTCTCCATTCCTTCAGTGTCTCTCTGTACCTGGCCCAAGGACAGGCATGGTTACCCTAGGTATGGTGGAGTGAAGCTTCGATTTCCCGGTAGCAAAAAAAAAAAGACTTTGAGTGTTGAAGGTTTATCATAAACCGATGGAGCTCATAAACCTATGGAACTTTGTTGGTTATACTATTCATTTAATTATCTTGATTTAATTATCTTGTAAATATAATAAGGAAAAATATAACTTATTATATTATTATTATTTTTTCCTTGTTTAGTTAGGAATAGTTCTCTATTTAAACCACATTAGATGTATCATTATGGTGTACAAGAGAAATAAAGAAAAGGTTTTCTTTCCTAATTTTCTACATGGTATCAGAGCCAAAAAAAAAAAAACCCTAATTTTTGAAAGGAAAAAAAAACCCTAATTTTCCTCCCTTGCTGTTCGCGACTTCCAGCCCTGCCGACACCCAGCCCTGCCGACGCCGTATCTGACAGCTCGCGACGCGCCCAGCCCTGCTGACGCCGACGACGCAACTCGCGACGCGCCCAGCCCTGCCGACGCCGACGACGCAACTCGTTCGCAGATTCGCGCCTGCCGACGCCGACGTTCGCCTGCTGTTCGCGGATTCGTGCGACGTCTGCTGTTCGCGGATTCGTGCGACGCCTGCTGTTCGCGGATTCGTGCGACGTTCGCCCTCCGACTTCGCCTTGCTTTGCAACGCCCAGCTTCGTGACTGCAACTACACTCAGTCTGGTTCCGATCACTTTGACCACAGTTCCGATCTTGCTTCTGCATCAGCGACTACTCAGTCCGGTTCAGCACATTAGCGACTGCTCACGTCACTTTGAGCACTAAAACTTAATTTCTGATAATAAGTTATGGCAGAGGAGAAAGGATCAACTGTTAAATTACCCACTAATAGCCTGGCAGTTCAAATAACCTCCATTAGACTAAATGGG
>JBBMEG010000024.1:11036499-11063628 GCA_037832605.1 Cyclanthera cordifolia
CCTAAACACCGAGAATCATTCTCATTCTTCGTCTTTATTAATGGTGGTCCAAGCATTCCTATAATGGTCAAAAGATCTTAAATAACTAAAAGGTGATTACTACGATTAAATTGATCGCCATCTTTTAAGTTACCTTTTTTTACCCTAGATCACTTCCTTTTCGCTTCCCCGAAATTCCTTGATATCCATGGTCATGAATGTTAAGGTCCCAATTCTCAGACGATAAAATCAAAGACCTTATTTAACTTCAATGTACGTAAATCAGTTATAGAACCAACTTATTATTTTTATAATATTGTATTATAAAAAAGAATAAGCTATATTCATTAACGCAGTAATTTTTTATTTTTTTTTTTAAGTGATGATCATATCTATAATTATTTTTTATATTTAATTAATTTAGTAAATTTTCTTCCACAAAAAAAAAAAAAAAAATCACTATTTTAAATTAGAGAAAAACTTAGTCTCCTTATTTATAATTAGAATACAATCCTTTCTTGTTGGCTTATGTTGACACATTGGACTAATGTGAAACGAATCATTTCATTGGTGACGTGGCAATTGCAAACGACTCAACGCTTGATGTCTTCAACTGATTGGATTTCACGGTTTATTGGTTTTGTTTTTTATGTTTTGTTTTTCTTTTTGAAACACTACCAATGGACTTTCCAAAAACCACCATGTGCTTCAAATAACTTAAACAAACGTTATCTTAAAAAATAACTTAAACAATGTCTTGCTTGTTTATTTCGAAACAATTTAATCAATAAAGCAGAGGTGAGAGCGATCATAGATGATTGTCTTTGTTTTGCTGGTAGGTTGCAGTCGTCGGGCAAATAATCTGGCTCATCATTTGGCTCGTATGGCGACCGTGGATAAAAGCAACATACAATTTATGGAAGATGTCCTATCGAAGCTCAGTCTTTTTATCAAAATGAATTAATTTGTAATATTGACCCTATTGTACATGGATTGGCTTCTATTGTTGTTTAATCTGTTTATTCATTTTTCTGTCAAAAAAAAAAAATAATTAACAAACATGTTCTATTTTCAAATAATTTAGCGTACAAACGAAACATATTTATAAATACGGAAACCAAACTTATATTGTGATAGAAGAAGATAATATAAAAAATTAAATAGTTATTTTAGATCTCTAAATTTAGATCTTTATTTTATTTTTGTCTATTAACTTTAAAATATCACATTTTTCTGAATTTTGAAAGTTATTTCAATTTGATTCCACGAGTTCAATGAAAATTTAAAATTGATCCTTTTGATAATTTTAAAATTAATATGAATCAAAATTGTTTTAATAATATTAATAATTTAATTAAAAAAAAAGGCTAAGTGCGAACATGTTTATGAAGTTTATAGAGAATTATGATCTATGACGTTTTTAAGAAAAATAACTACATTTTTATAAGGACTAGCTTTTAAGTTTTTTTTTTTTTTTTAATTTGTTTTATATACGTTCGCGGCTAAAATTAAACTTTAATTAAAATTTTTAATTTTTGACATTGTCAAAAGAAAAATATAAAATCTCCAAAATATAAACATCAAAATGATATTTTTATCATATATATATATATATATATACACACACCTCCATTTAGTTAAGTCTTTGAGTTTGCCTATACTAATGGGAAAATTAAAATTAGAAAGAAAAGTGGTATTTGAATTTAGTAATAAAGTGCTTTAAATTTTAACAATTCATACAAAAATTGGCTTTGGATTTTAAGTTGTGTAGGAAAAATTGCAAATAAATCTTGTATAATATTACCATTGTAATCTTTTGCAGCATTAATTTTATTTAGAGGAAAGTTTGGCTTTTACAATATAATTAATAATGTTGTTTGTAATTTTATTTTTGTGATGAGTAAGCTCATTAGAGTTCTTTGTGTAGGCTTATGACATGTGTATAGGTTGAAGAGTTACTAGAGATGACTGAATGTGTACTTGTGCTCGCGTGGATGTGTAACTATTTGTGATGAACCACATAAATCTCTAGTGTTCTTCTCGCTCTCTTGACTTCTTATGAGTTTGCATGTTTTTTTTTTTGTTGTACTTCTTGCATGATTGAACAAAGAGAGATACTAAGCGAGAGTTACTTTGTTTGACCAACTAATTGAAAAGTAAAGAACCATCAATCAAGAGTGATTGAATCTCTCGAGTACATCTTCGATTGATGAAAATCCTTTGAAGTTTAAGGAGTAAAAGAGATCGGTCGAAGCTCTTGACAAAATCATCAGAGCTTCGCTCACATATAGCTCATTTCGAAGGAAAATGATGAACAATACGAAAGATGAGGGGGTTTTGTTCAAGCTTACAATCGAAGCATGTTGAGAATTCTCATGCATCGAATTTTAAGAAAAATAAAATATTGTTGATTTTAGTTTTGATTAATGTAATCTACGTGCAATTTCATAAGTGATTGTTGTTTTTTATAAAACAGAGAAATTACTTGAAATTAGAGTAATGACGCATCTAAATAGTATAACGATTTTCTATCTCTAATGCCTAGGATGAGAGGGTTTCTTTACGGATCATCTTGAATAGTCTCAAGGCTAGGGATGTACATGGTTCAGGTTATGCTAGGTTAGAGGAATTTTTAGGACCAATTTGAAGTTTTGTGTTGGTCAATCCTCCAACATGTCGAACTTTATGCATTACAACAACTCAACCTAACCCTAAATATTCAGGTTGTGTGTTGTGTTGGGTTCTTAGGTTGTGATACTTTATTGATCTTTTTTATATAAAACAACTTTTATATATACGTATGAGGTATGTGTAAAAGTTGTATACATATAAAATGAATAAAAGTTGGATGATACTAAACTTAAGCCTAGATTACCTATTTTAACAGTGTATGTTATTTATCAATATGCTAAGAACTTATCTTGTTAATTCATTTGTATTCTCATACAAAACACACATATATGCTTATTTGTATATTACTCTTTAATTAGTTTGGGTTTGGTTGGGTTGAACGATCCAAAAATTGGTCAATCCTTAAACCAATCCAATCCAAAAAAAATTAGAAAATCATAATTTATCTCAAATGGAATATAATAATTATAATTCAACCAAACCCTTAAGATTTGGGTTGGGTAGTCGAGGTTGCTCGACTTGACGGTTTTTTTGTACATCCCTACTCAAGGTTATATCTCTATACCTACTCTAATCACCTAGAGGGTGTTTGTTTGAAAAATTATGGAGTGTTTATTTTGAAGAAAAGAAGAGTTATTTTGAGTGATTATAAAGAAGAAATTGTAATTACAGCTCGTTTGTATAAATATTTTATAAGAATGTTTATAAACAAACTAGTTTATAAAATTTACCTAAAAATAGATAACAAACCGCCCTGGTATGAAGCATTTTTGGAGGGTAAGTGAGAGAACTCTTGACTAGACAATTAGGTCAAGAGTATTGTGTTGATATATGCATTCTAAAAGACATGGGTCTCTTTTTATAGGCCCAAGGTTACTTGTCAACAAGTATCCGTACATTGCTTATTTAATTCTTATTAAGTTCAATCATTGAATACTTGTTAATATATTAATAAAATATTCAATAAATATTTTTCTAATTAATATAATTGAATATATTAATTAACTCTCTCTTATTAATCTTAATCTAATAATTTTTTTTTTTTTTTACACAATTTATTAATACATCTAATATTTAATAAATTAAATTAAATTGCTCATAATTAATAATTCAAGGTCTCAAGGTATTAATTAACTACTTTTAACCCTTCAAACTAATTCTTCTTTCCTATTACTGTATCAATAACTATGAGCTAGTTGGAGGACTTATAGATCTATCGATCGAAAGCTTAACAACCAAGATTTAATCCATGTTTGTTAACTACATGTTTATTCCACTAAAAGCATTTGCTGCATTCTTTTATACCTGGACAAGTTATATATATTGATATAAAATTGGTAACCACATGCTTATTCAACTAAAGACATCTTTCACGAGTTGTTCTTTAATTACAACTTAATATAATAAATGTTCTTTAATTACAAACTATTAGGTCTTTAAGCACGGCCCCTAATATACAAACGTTTCCTAAGTTATTTTTAAGTAACAATTATGTTCATTTTTCTGTTAAAATAAATAATAAATTGATTTTAAATTATAAATTTAGTCACTATAGTTTGAAAAAAAAAAAGTTAAAATTTAATCTTTATGCTTTCAAAAATTCGAATCTAATCTCAATAGTTCAAAAAAAAAAAAAAAAAAAAAAACTCTATAACTCAAAAACTAAAACTTAAAACCCAAAATATAGTTCTTATCTTTCGTAATCAGTGAAGAATTAAATATGTTGAAGTTGAAGCCCGCTATTCATACATAAATGATGTGATTTTTTTTTTCTGTCACTTAACTTGCGGTGCCATCATTGTTATATGTATAACTAACTTCCAACAAGTTAATTCTCTAACAACTAAGAACGCTAAAATCTATTTTTTTTAAGATCGTTAAACACAAAAATTAAATTATAGTTTTGACTAAATTCTAACTTTTTTTCAAACACAAAAATTAACTTCAAATTTTAAACTCATAAGAGTTATTTTGAGTGATTGAAATACGTGTTTTTCGCAAAGAGTAAGTGAAAATGATCATTTTAACTTGTTCAAAAAATCAAAAAACAAACTTGCATGAAAACTAAACTCTAATTTAATTCAATAATAAGACAAAAAAAAATATATATATATATAATTTATCATAAAAAATAATTAAAGATTAGAAAGGAAACAATAATTCAGTGTCAAATTCAGTATTCCATTTCCAAACAAAGCGCGTTTGATTTCCCTACCAGAAAATCAATGTCTATCGGTTGACAAAATGGTTCCTCCTTTTCAAACATGAAGCAGTTTTAAATATCAGGACTCAAAAAAACTAAAAATAAATATAAAGTTATTCACATATCATATAAAAGAAAATTATAAATATATTCTAAATAATACTTTTGTACTTCATATCATAGTAATGATTTAAGAATGTGAAGTTAACTCTATATCCATTTGTAACTAATGCTACCTTTGTCATTAGTTTCAAAAATGATTTTTTTTTTTTTTTTTTTTTTTTAACCAACGTTATTAACATTATTATCTTTGGCACAAGCTAACTAACACAATTTTTGGATTAGGTTGAGTTTAATTGGTTTAATGCATCGAATTGAATGAGCTAGAAGATTGACCAACTTGATATCAAGTAGTATAAGGCTCAACCTCAAAACCAATTGACAATTAGAAGAATATCCCATCTTTTTTTATAAATGTTGGGAGGACTCTTCACTTTTCCAATGGATAATGAGATCTTTAATGAGCTATGATACCAAATTGAAAGAGAAAAGATAATCAAAGAAATGGAAATTGTTCTTAATGTTTTTTGTGATTCAATGTTTCGATTAGGGCTACATTTTATGGTACAGAGAAGAAAAGTAAAGTACAAAATACCTCACCATTAGGATTAGGGGTGTTCTTATATTCTCCAAAAACTGATTCGACCGATCGAAACTGACTGAATTAAATGCGATCGATCGATTTTCAAATATATGTCTATCGATGTCAGTTAAAACAAATATTTTGGCCGGTGAAGTCGATCAATTCAGTTTGGTCGATTAATAAAAATTCCTTCCTATAATATTTAATATTTTTCATTTAATTATTTACATTTATTATTAAATTATTTTAAAATTATTTTAAAATTAATTCAATTTTAAATGTGTTTTTAATAAGTATTTGATATGTTCATTTTTTTTTAATCAATTCTTAGAACTTCAATAAAAATTTATATGATGAATATGTTTTTTTTATTAAAAAAGGAAAAAATAATTAAAATGAATTAACGAACTTAACCAACTGTTTCGACCGACTTAACCGATCAGTCAATTCAATTTTATTTTTAAGCAAACTGGTAGGATCGGTTCAATGTCAATTTTCACCGCAAACCGACACTAACCAACTGATGAACACCCCTAATAGGGATGATGACACATGTACACAGATAAGACAATTGGCCGACTATAACAAGCTAACCATATCGTATTACACTTTCATATACAAGAGACGACGTCGTTTGAGCAGCTAAGATTGCAAAAGGGAAAATGTAACCGTTTTATGTATCTTCCATAATACCTGAAACGTTGGATTGGTCCCAAAAACCTCCTAACTCAACCCAACCCAACCCAACTCAGACCATGTATACCTGTACAAATGGTTTCTCCTTTTCACTCACGCTCATATTTCATGACTCAAAAGAACTAAAAATAAATAAGAGGTTAAGTTAAAAAATTCTTTTCATTCTCATTTTTAAGTTGCCGAAAAAAAATCTAAATAATAGGAAGAAAGACAGATATAAAATACGTTTAATATGGTAGGTAGCCTACACCTTTAATTATTTATTTTTATTACTACTTACATATAGGTTAAAATATCATTTTAGTAACTTTCAGGTTTGTGTCAGGTGCCGAATTAGGAATATATTAGTATAAGATATATGGTTAGTGATATAATAGTAATATGATAGGGAGTAGTTAGAGATAAGTTATAAATAGTTGGGAGATTCATCAGTACTAGTATAGATCCAATGACCAAGAGGTTACGAGTTTGAATCATCCAACCTTAAATGTTGTAACCTAAAAAAAAAACAGTTAGAGAGAAGGGAGAATCAACATCAATGTATTTTGGTGAGGATTAGAGTTTGGATTAGATAATAGTTCTAGAATCTAGATGCCTTTCCACCTTGGTTTTTTTTTTTTTTTTTTCAGAGTACAAGTCGGGAGAAGAGGACAACAACCCTACATAGAGTATACTATAGAGACCTGAGCCACTAATCGAGTAGATGTTAATGCATCAATAATCCCAGCTAAGCTAGCTCGCTTTGGCAGATGCCTTTTCACCTAGTAATTCTTACATTTCCATCAATAAATTCCGAATCACTAATTTATTCTTACTTTTGATACGATGTAACGTTTTGGGCCGTGGGTATCCAAACCTTATGCATAACTCAACTATTCTCACAGGACAACCCTTTAACCCTACAACATTCGATTGTCAAGAAAATTTAATGAAAACTAATTTTGAAGTAGGTAGTTATCTCATCATAAATTGAACTCACAGAATACAAAATTTTTGGTTTTCCAAAACACTATTGACAACTGGGCCAACCGGTAAGCTTTACATCTCCGACTCTAACACACTTTTCCTACTTTCAAACCATAGAATGGAAAGAATGAATATAACTACAGCTGGTACTTGTTTATATATCATTCCTACGCAGCAGTTTTATATATCATTCTTTAGAACCTAAAATTCTGTACACAGAAAAGGCCGAGCCAATATGAGCTTACATCCCCTCTTTCTTTCTTCTTCTTCTTCTTCTTCTTCTTCTTCTTTTTTTTTTTTTTTTTTTTTTTTGTCGTCCAGTTAGTTTAATCGAATAGAGCAAGATTACAACTAATAAATTGAAAACAATAAGAATAATAATAAAGAGAAAGCAACGAAAGAATGATACATAATGATTTTACGTAAAAAATCTCTAAACAAATTAGGAGACAAAGATAGAAGAGCTTCACTTATAGAAATAAGAGTTACAAACTTTCTCTCTAGGTCTCTCTACTTTTATCTCACACACTCACTCGCTTAGATGTGAGATGTCTTGAGAGATTTTGAGATGGTTTAACAACCGGCAATTACCTATTTATATAGTGCACATAAATTTGGGTTTCAAGTAAATCCTATAGTCATAAATTGGCCAGATCTTTCCTTGGAAATCAAGTTAATCAGGTTGTCACAATTTTTCCACAACTTCATTTTGTATAACGTACATGGGAGATCTCTCTCCAACAATCTTAGACAAAAGATGTTCTAGAATTCTCTTCATCAATCTTGAATATATGTGTATATAGAATCTTCCTAAAGATCTAAAATTCTTCGATATTATTTAACATTTTTTAAAGAAAGTACTTCAATGATCAAGAATCTTCTCATTTCCGAAACTTGGGAAGAAAACAAACGCTAAAGTAAACTGCAACGAGAAGAACTAAATGCAATTTTCAATTCAAACTGCGTCTCAAATTTGTAACACAATTACTAAACTGCCAAGCTCGTAATCCGTGTACACAAATAAACATCTTTTTTAATCATCATAAATAAATATTGGAAAGAACATCAAAATTAAAATCACACTGTTCCAGAGGCAAGAAAAATGACTTACAAGCTATCCACCCGCTAAGGAATTTGAGTTCTGGAACCATCAGCGTCACTTGTCGGGTAATTTCATATGCACCACTTCTGAGGGTGGCCGCAAGGTGCAAACCATCTCTTTTGTTTTTCCAAAATAGACCTGTTAGGAACACCAAATTGTATAATTTCATTCCTATGGTTAAGACCGTGTGTCTTTAAAAGGACATAACGATCAAGAGTTGACAAACTGAAGGAGATGAAATATTAGGAAACAATTACCTGATCTAGTGAATTCCTCAGCTTACTTTCCATTTCTTCGATCATCCGACCCATGTTACAAAGATGGCCTTCAGCAACTGAGAGCTTCATCTTCATCTATAATGGAAGTAATGGAACTAGTATTACAGGCTTCAGGTAGGATAATAAACACACAGATGAAGTTTTGAGTTTGACAATAGGGGATGAAAGATTCAAACTCACGACCTAGAGGTCATGGGCACACGTAGCGTACACACTTGTGTCGGTTGAATTATTGCTTTTGTTGGAATGAACACATAGATAAAGTAAGAACCCTTAAACTAACAGAGGACTGCTATTTACAGCAGCAGAGTACTGAAAAGTTAGACATGTATTATGGGGGCAGAAAGCAAATTAATCAAAACATACAACTGGAAGAAAATACGTAATGGTTAAGTACAAGCTTTACTTTTACTTTCACGGGGAAAGAAAACGTAGATAGTTGCACAATTTTATTTTATTCACGAGTGTTTAGATCAACCAAAGCGCAGCTCAACAATTTTCGCAGAACAACCGCCGAATCCTACGACATTTGGTTAACAAGAAAAAAAAAAATTATAAGTGGTCGTCATGGTTTGAATTCGGTCTCTTACAGACTTTCTTGACTACTAGATCAATTCATGATGATTTACCTAATATTTTCAAATGAATGTCAAGTAGTGCCTGAACCACTCACTCAGAAAAGCAAAACACACAATTCTAGAATGAAGGGAACATAATTAGATGAGGATAATAGAGTTTTTGGCCTTGCAAATTTTTATCAAGAACCATGTTCCCATCCTGCCTCCTAGTAATACTTCCTCAAAAATCAACTATTCAAACCTATATAGTCAAACAACAAAATTCATTCTGAACTCTGAAGTACCTGTCTTCGAATTGAGCCGGACAAACTAAAAGTTCCTGATGCATTGTTATCTGTTGTCAATGACAGCATGACCGTACTTGTTAAACAATAGCTAGCTGTACCCTCATCTTCTAGCCTCACCTAAATTTGGAAAAGAGATGGCCAGAGTACCTGAGCATCCAAAATTTAATAAATAGTCTTTTATAATTGGAAATAAAGATACCTCAATAACATGAATAGCATCCCATGCTCCCTCCTGCAGAAATCCCCTTCGACCATGACCAGTCATTGAGCCATCTTTATTGTCAAAATTAGCATCACATGAGTAAACATTTACTTTTACTAATGCTCACATCTTATGCATTAGTGAGTCTTACCTTTCTTTATCAGAAAACAGCCAACGAAACTATCTTCATCATCTTCCCACATATAGACGGATGAAATGCCACCTTCATAATACCTAACCATTCATTAGTTAAAGCAGCTGTCTTAAAGAAAACATAATCACACTAGGCAACTAAGTGTCAATTTTAATGGGGTAAGTTTTAAGAAATAAATAATAGCCGAAGAAAATACATCTTGAATACACTGGCTGCAGAGAATTTTAAGTGTAACTTACACTGTAAGAAGAGTATTCTATAGCACAAGGGTAAGAAATGAAGCAAGAAAAGGACCTCACTGTTCACGATAGATTGTGAATGCATCATTTGCTTCAATTTCAAGTTTCCTCAACTCTATAGATGGCATAGCTCCATCTTCCAAAGGTGGATGATATTTGTTTGACCAGGGAGATCTATATGATAATAAATGAACATGGCATCATATAGTGCATGAAAATAAATAATGTGTAAAAATACTATAACCTACCTTTTCAATCTACCCAACCCAACAATAGATCATGTGGTCAAATTCTCAAACTAAACCCTTTTATATTTGTGCTAACAGCTTCTCTTTTTTTTTTCCAATATCAAAATGCAGTAATATATGTTAGCACACATAATTGGTGGTATGAGAAAAAACAGTGATCATTCATAATAGACCCACAACATGTTTTGACTTCAAAAAATAACCCTCTATAAAAAACCCTCTAAAAAGCTCTCAACACTAACCCTAAACCACATCTCTTCCTTCTCCTCCTGTGTTGACTGCTGCCAGAGGAGGACCACTAAACCCCCACTCTCACTACGTTGTTCCCCTCTTCTTCCTATAATTTCTTTCTGACATCGACAGGATCATTTACATTCGCTCAAGATGACTCGCTTGGCTCCAGAACTTACGCACGCTTGGTTCAAGAGTGATTGACATGCTCTAGTTCTTATGTATTGGTCAGTCAAGCAATCCATTTGGTTTGAGTTTGCAATTCTGGCACTCTTGTGAGGGGTCGGATCGGGTGTTCTTGATTTCGATACGTGGATCTAGCACATCTCTTCAGCGCACCACACGGATCTAGTCTGAAGTCAATTACACGCCGTTTTTTTAGTGGAAGAAGCTCTTTGGCGGTGTTTGGCATGGCTTTCTGTCCAATGCTGGTCAAAATTTGGCCCGAGAATTACGCTCATTGGTCGTGAGGGGTGATACCTCTCCAGCTTTGGTGCCGCATTGTTCGTTCATTTTTGGCACAATGGGATCAAACTTGGTGAGATTGAACCAGATTTGGAGTGATGGTTTCGTCCAACACACCTTCATGAGTTTGGCCCAATGTGTCTCGCTTTGCAGTTTGTGAAGGGCGGCGGCTCCCTAGCTTAGCTTTGGCGTGGTTTGGTGGGATGGGTTCACATCTACCTCAATGTGAAATCTTTACAGATATAGCGGCTCAGGTGAGTTAAGTGATCGAATTGCTCCTCCATCACTTCTACATATAAGAAGATTCATGGTTCACATCTACCTCAATGTGAAATCTTTACAGATATAGCGGCTCAGGTGAGTTAAATGATCGAATTGCTCCTCCATCACTTCTACATATAAGAAGATTCATGGTTTGAAGCTACATCGCCGATGAGTTCAATTGTGTGAATCATGTGAATAAGATCCATGCAAGACAGTGGACGATCCAAAGCTTCTAATTCCGTTGTGACTTAGCTCCTACCTTCTTCAACGGCCATCTTACAAAATCAGAGGAATTGTTTCAATTTGTGCACGCAAGCTTCACCAACTTTCACGTTTTATTCCATTCTGTTTAAGGTTTTCTCTGTTTACCATTGGTTGTATTGTCCTGTAATTTTTTTTTCCTTCCCTCTCATTTGGCCATTGTTACCTATTTAGCAGGCAAGTACATGAACATTGAATTGTGAAATATACAATCTTGATGTTAGGCATGCATCTCAAAGTGCTAGCCATAACTGTAACAGATTGCCTCAGAGCCTCAAACATTAAGGAAGAAATCAAAATATCTAATAATTGAGAAAACCTTGCTAAAAAAACCATTGTGAAGCACATTAATAATGCTAGGTGTCGAATCCTCAAAAAGTGAATACGAGTACTTGCCTATATGAATCTGCATCTCTGTTGTACTCACATAAAATGAATTCTTTCCCATTATCAATATCACATATAACCTGTAAACATTGAAATTTTATTCAGAAAACTTGGAACTTCAAAGTTCATTTTAAGAAGTTGAAGAACCATGAATGGGGAAAGAAATTGCATTTCTCATAGAAGAAACTCAGCACCAAAGGCGATTAGGTAGAGCAAAGTTAACCAGCATAAGAGCAGTAAATGACCAAAGAGATAGCCAAGAGTAACATAAAGAGGGAGAAAATGGAAATGAAAATAACATCAATAACTCATTATATAAACAAGGAAACCCTTGTAAATGAAGCAAAAGAGAACTCAAAAGCAAATTAAAGAACCACTCGTAACTATACAACCTTGCCACGCAAAAAAATTCATCCTTAAACCCCGAATATTTAGGATGTGTGTAGTGAGAGAGAAGAGAGAGAAATGAATATTGTAAAATTTTGGTTTCAGGAAACTATCTTCACAAGCCTTATGAGAAAAGTAAGTGCAACTCACAGATACGACCAATGTTCTTACCGAATTAGATCCTCCTTAATCCTCGTTAATGCATTTCCCATTTAATGAAAGCCAGAAAACATGATTACATCTATAGTTAAGGAAATTGGTGTCGAATCCAAACAAAATACAGCCGATAAATAATTAAGAAGCGAAACATCCATCCCAATCCCCCTCCCCCAAACAGAAACATCAAATTACAACCCTAAAAACCCGAATAAACAGCTAGAAAGGAAAATAAATTCTAATAAAAAACAAAACCCACCGAAATCTGAGAGAAAATTGAAAACCACAATCAACGAACGAAAGAAACATCTCACCTGAAGAGGCTGGTCAACTTGGGACAACAGATCGGAAGAGTGGTGAGGCAATAGAGTGAGAAGCGCCGAAAGAGCAGTTTCGGAATGCTTTGGAGGCATTCTCCGCATCAATCCCATTGCCGCTTCCATTGTTTCCCGCTTCGTTTTCTTCTCCAAATCAACGCAACAACACAACGAGATGCGGTTTCTGAAGCCTAGATTCAAATGAAGAACGAAGAAATGGACGATAATTCAAACTGGGAAAGATAAAGAGAGAAATCGAAAAGTGAATCTGTTTCTTCGGTGAATTTTGTTGGGTTGTATGAGAAAAGGGGGAGAACCTCTCGTTTGATCCGAGCTTCCCTCGCGGGAACGAGATCTTTTCTTTGTATTTTGGATAAACATATAATTTCAAAATCTTCATTAATATTTTAGGTCTAGCTTTATTTTTTGGTTAAAATATTTTCCAACTTTTAATGGACTTTCAAATATTTAATTTTAGTCTAATTCTAATTCCTCAACTTTTAAATGTTCATTTTTATCCCTTTAACTTTTAATTATCATAAAAAAATTTGTGAATTAAACAAGGGTAAAGACAAGAAATGTCACTTATTATTTAATTTAATGCATTTATATGCATAAAATTTTTAAAAATTATATTTTTATAAATATTTTTCTTAAATAATTAACTATAAAATAATAATCATTTGTCTTTTACTATTGAATAAATTAGAGTGAACTGATTTGGGTTTGAGAAAATTTGTAAAAAGTTGAGAACAATAAAAAAAGAATTAAATAATGAGTAATTCCCCATGGGAAACCTAGTGCATTCCCAACAGGTATTCCCTACAAATTGATCGCCGGAACGGGATCTTTAAAATCATCTCGTTCCCGCCCCACCCCATGTACATATTTACTCCCCACGGGATATCTATCTCTCTCCCAACTAGAGATGTCTATTTTTTTCACAATGTCGGAATGGTTGAATCCTAAACCGTATGCTATTTTTATAATGTTTGCAGCACATCACTTCTTTGCATTTTTCTGATGTAAAATAAATCTCTTATAATATATTATCAAAACCCAACTGACCTTTTGTATTTATAATCATTTTCTTCACTCCAAATGTCTCTAAATGAAGATTGTGTATTGTTATCATAGACTCACATACCAATTTTGTTGAAATTTTAGGCAAAATCATAACATTATCTAAAGATAAAGTTAAAAGTAATAACACAAGGATCTATTCGATATTATTCCGATTTCTTGTTTTTAGTTTTTATTTTTCATTTTTAAAAAACGGATTTGTTTGATAACTCATCCCGTTTTCTTGTTTCTAAAATTTGGAAATGTTGAAATTTGATTTTGGTTACGCTTGCATGTTATTTTATTTTTATTTTTTTTACAATATAGTTTTTTTTTTTTTTTGTTCGTCTGAATAATAATTGGAAGGGGAAAGGGGCAAGTGAGAAAAAATGATTTTGTCTGAGTTCATGCACCTGGCTTCATGATGATGGTTACATACGTTGATGTTGGAGTTTGGTTGGCTTGTCAGCTTTTGGTCGTAGGAGATATTGTGTGCACTAGTAGGGCATCATAATTCATGATTAGTAACCACGAAATTAAAAAATCAAAGTAGTTTTTTCTCAATTATTACTTTGTGAATATTAGAAGTTAGATAAATGAATAACTAACAAAACTTATAAACAACTTTAGTTTCAAGAGCATTCCCTCAAGACGATGAACTCGTCGAGAGTCTTGAGTGTCGAGAGTGTTATCCCCCTTGGCATCTTAAGTTTAAGAATGACTTTAGATTAATTAAGCAAATCCCTTTATACCTCCGGTTGTACATGTATTCTGGTGTTATGACTTAAAGACAAGTTAATTGTTCCCGAATTTAGAGAGAAGCTCAAGTTTTCGGGTTAAAATTTTATTCAAAAGAAAAAACTCTGATTAAAATAATGCCATTACATTAAATATCTTCCCTTAAACAGAAAACTCAAAAAAAAAAAAAAAAAAAAAATTAAATACCATTTTAATTTCACTTTGAAGGCTATTCTATTTTTGTTCCTAAACTTTCAAATATTCAATTTTAGTTCATTGACTTTGATATTTGTTCAACTTGAGTCCATAAAATTTCAAATATTCAATTTCAATCCTTATAAAAACAGTCAACAACCCATCAAGAGTTAAAAGAAAATCTATATCTTCTTCTTTCTTAATTTTATTTTTGTCCATGAACAGTATTAAAGAACATCTAAAGAATAAATGAACTGGAATATGGCCTGGAAAGAATTAGCCATGAAATTATATGAATTTGATGCCATTTTCCTATTGATTGCAAACTTCAGTTTTAGCAAATGTCAAAGCCATTCAAGCTCTTCAGTTTCACCTTTTTCCTGTATACTTCAAAAAGAAGGAAAAAAAAAAACAGAGCACAAAAATAGAACTAGGGAAGAAGGGGTTTTTTTTTAACTAAAATTAGATATTTGAAAGTCTAGGGATTAATTTTGAATAAATATGAAAGTCAAAAGATTAAATTGAACATCTTCAAAGTCTTGGGACTAAAATAAAACAATCTTCAGAGTCTTGGGACCAAAATGGTATTGTAGAGTTTTGTGAAGAAATCAAGATCAAAACTGGCAATGTAATCCTTTTTAGAGTTATATATATATATATATATATATATATATATATATATATATATATATTAGAGTTTCTATAATCACTCATTTTATAACCACTCAAAATAATCATCTATTTCTAGTCGCTGAAAATAATAATTCATTTCTAACTCTTTAGGTAACCCCTCTAAAAAATAATCACATCCAAACAAACTATTATTCGAAATAATACAACTAATTTCAAATAACTCAAAATAAACACTCATTCAAATAACTCAAAATAATCACTCATGCAATTACACATCCAAACACCCCAACACCCCCACAATGGTTACATAAATCTAAATTTATATAATAACTCAAATCAAAGAAATCAATCACTCAACCAAATTAAAACTATAGGTCAAACATGTTGACCTTTCAGTTTTCTAAACAGAACTGCTTATCTACACATATCATAGAACAAA
Source organism: Cyclanthera cordifolia (assembly GCA_037832605.1). Lineage (NCBI taxonomy): Eukaryota > Viridiplantae > Streptophyta > Magnoliopsida > Cucurbitales > Cucurbitaceae > Cyclanthera > Cyclanthera cordifolia. The sequence goes on from JBBMEG010000024.1 coordinate 11,052,241, forward strand.
TCAAGGCAGGGAATTTATGATAGCAATGGACAAAGAATGTTCCATTATCATATCTCCAATTTCTAGAGCTTCAAATAAAGAAACAATAATCAAAATATTGATTCGTTATTTTCCATTCTCTATAGGAAGAGTCATTAAAACGTAAGTAAAGGGTAAGGACTGGAGAATGAGATTCACCAACCGAACTTCTTCAGCAAGTCCCTCGTTCTCTTCCTCGAGCGCGTAAAAACGATAACGACGCAAGCAAGAATCCAAGGAGGGAAGTTCCCAGTGATATTTAGTTTCTTCATCCATCCTTGTGAGTCCCTTGAGGTCGAGAGAAGCGTTATCAGAATGGAAATAATTGCCACGCCAAAAACTATCCTGGTTACTGGTTTGATCAGGGAATCCTGTCATGAAGAGATAAATTATAAAGTTAATTGTTTGAATCTGATGCAAAAGAATAAAATATAGAAAATCTAACAAAATTAGTACATATTGGCATCAGTTTAACTCTTCTTTTTTTAACCAGAAATTCGAGTGTTTCCTTTAAATATAAATATCAAACAAGATTACTGCATATTGACATCAGTTGGCCTTTTTTTTAATGCGAAAATCGGATCTTTGTCCTACTACATATTAGTTAGCACTCGCGTCCATCACAAGCCTCTCAACAGATAACCAGAGATTTTATAATTAAGTTCACTCGTAGATTTTGAACCAGGAGACCCTAGTCTCAGGCCAATTCTCATGCACTTTCAATTAACTGTGACATTGTTATCATGAACTGAATCAACTGACAAACACAGCCTCGACAGGATGAATAAACACCTATGTGGTCAAAACAAAGACCAAAGGCAAAGAGAAGGCCCCGATAGGCAAAGAACACAAAAACGAACTAAAACCGAATTAGATCGAATCCTTAAAAGTCAAAATTTCACATATATTTAAAAAAAATCAAATTAAAGAATAAAAAAGTGGAATATGAAATTGAACAATGATAAAGCAAAGAGGAAAGAGTCTTAAGTAAGATGAGTAGTAAACCCAATCCTAGGTTCCCTCGAAGCCATGTGTTAAATACTTAAGACGTAGGAATTTTAATTACGCTACAAATGCCAAAAGTCTCATTCCAATTTTATCTGATATCCCCGAAGGAATTACAATTGCCAAAAGTTAAACTGCTAAGCAATTGATCCGTGAAATTAGCACAAAGAACGTGACATGAGATAGTTTTAAGCATATGCTAGCCCAAGCACCAACTGTTTTTATTTATATATGTATAATTGTCAATGGCAACTTAGTGCAAAGATTTAGTCTCACAACCGAAGGACACGAGAATGATGCTTCTAAGGGCCCATGGAAAAATATCCTGAAACATGCTGCCCTTGTCAAGGAAAACACCAATCATAAAATACAGGATGGCATCAAATTCATTTTTGGAAAGACACTTGACTTAAAAATGACCCACTGTACATCAACTTCCCCCTTCTATATGGGCTATCTTTGAAAAAAGAGGCCACTGTCGCCGATATATGGGACCCCGGATCAGAACCTTCTTTTCTGGAATTTAGGCCAGACGACACTTAAAAGAAGCTGAAATCATTGAATTGGGGGACCTTGCGCACGGTCTCAGTCAGATAAAGATTTCAAGTCCGTCACTAACAGTTTGTGCACATCAAAGAGCCCTTGGAGAAACATTGATAAGTGGAAACATTTGAACTACAACTACGTCACCCCTAGGGGACGCGATATTTCATTATCTTCTTCAAATCTTTCTTTGGACCATCTTCCGGTGGGGGAAGATAACTCTTTTTACCCTGTTTTGCTTCAAGGGCCTGGTGCTTTCCAGCAATAAGGGCATTCTTGTAGATGGCCTTCTCGGGTTCTTAAATGGTTGCCATGTATTTCTATTTCATCTCATTAAATGCTCGATGTGATATTGAAGGTTCTGTTGGTTCAACAACCGAGTAAAAATGAGTTTTGTTGGGTGGGTCTTTGATTCTGTTGGTTAAGTCAAGCCTAGAAGAACAGTGTGAAATGCATGCTAGCCCCACCTGTTGTCTCCTATATGGATAAGGATTTTATTATGACTGTCATTAATGTCGACCTTGTTTATTCTGCAAAATAACTCCTTATGTTAAAGGTCTTTTCTACCTACAGAGTATAGTCATCTCTACGAGAATCTCTGAAGTATTTAAGGTTTATATTCACACTAAGAAGAGAACGAAAACCTTTTGTGAGCCACTGTAGTGAAGGCCATAGTATGGAGATGAAATAGGCTACGTCTTTCGTAGTCTCTGACTCATTGTAATCCTTATTTGATTTCCTCCATAACATTGGTCTATCTCTACAACATAGTTTCTCCTTTCTATTGTCGAGATCCTTCAGTATTGGACAGGATTCATGGTCAGATGAAAGGCAGGTGGGGTTCATGGGAGTAGTGTGGGGGAGGGGCAATATACAAGAGGAGAAGAAAGCAGTTAGAGAGCATCGTTTCTTATCCTTTCCTTCACATAATCACACAATATTCAAGTTCACGGAATCACGATCATAACACATAATCCAAACCTCCGTTTTCATCCAGAGATTGAATTTTCTAATAAGGCTATTCTTGTGAGGGAATAGTGATACAAGGACCCTCAAAATAAGTAGGTGAAGGAAAAAATAGACTAGGGTTCAAACTAGTGTCGATACCATGATTCCCTAAAATCAAATCTAATTATCATCAAAGCATAAAACTTAAGTCGAAATCAATGTGACAAACATTGAAAATAGCTTTCGAGGAGTTCATAATAACTAGACATGGCATTGATCGAGAACAAGAAGCTATATCTCCGAGAATCTATAAATCTGCTAGCATTTGAACTTTTGGAATTCTTTGGGACTAAAATACTGATCCTCAACTGACTTTCACAGGTCATTTCAAGTCTATTATGTGATAAAAGCTCAGATGGAAGATAGAGTTAGAGAGCCAATGTTTACAACATTAAGAAAAAATGTCTTGTTCTATCTTATGATTCTCGTCAATAAGAATAAGACCTTAAAAAATCTTCCTCCCTCCTCTTTAAAGAGTGGTCTTTCGTAATCTTCTTTGTTGAGGATTTCCACTTTCTTTTCATGTAATTTCATATATAAAGAACTTAAAATAAAAAATACTAAGACCTTCGATTTCTAAAAACTCAACCCATAGCAAACAGAACTCATAGTGAATTTATATATCTTTATATTCGATAATACGTACATCCATCTCAAAACCAATTGATGAGGAAAGGAAAACTCAACCATTCTTATAAATGCTAGGAGATTTACTCTCATTCCCAATGTCAGATCTTAAACGTGTCCCTCAAGATGATGCCTCATTTGATTTCGTAATTTTAAGATAGGATACCAATTTATGAGTTTAATGGATTCTACTTTATAAATGTCAGGAGGTTACCTTACCTTTCTAATGTGATCCTAACACTCTACACAAACGGCAGATTAGAAACCCCCCACCGCGAAATTCTATTAGATAGTTTGTTAATGCAACTAACTAATTCAAAACAATTACAAAAGCCAATGTATATAATCTATTGTTTCCCTCTCTTATGCTTGGTCAACCAGTTTACATTCCCAGAAACTAAAGACTCGAGATGTAGATAGAGTACAGACAGATCGATAATGCAATTTAAAATGAATAGAACAGTGAACGACCTTGGGCTCTCCATCAATGAAAATTTCAGCTCCATCTCTGTAAGTCAATATGGACCTGCCATTTTTAGGGCTGAATCGAATCGGGACGCCACGGCCGGAGTCAGGATTAAAAGCGAATACGGATTTGAAGCCGTATTTGTCGAGAATCTCTCCGACCTCGAGCTGATCTTGACCCCAACCTCCAAGCCTTGATTTAAAGACATCGATCGGACCTTTGCCCTGCCGATAAAGGTTGATCTTGACCTCCGGAACCTTCGTCTTCACTGTTATAGAGTTCAAACGCGGATTCCGGTCCTGAAGAAGAGGTTGCAGCTCCGAGTTCGATCTTGTTTCTTCAGCTTCTCGGATTTCGCTCTCTCTCTCAGGATTCTCCATTTCGCGCTCTGTTCTTTTTTTCCCTTTTTTTTTTTTTGTACGGCTGTTGATTTTATTCGTGGATTGTTCGGGCAATTGGCTCGCTGCTCTGCTAAGAAAATACAGATTTAATATATGAAAGTCGGCAACAAATATATATATATATATATTTTTTTTTATTTTTTTTTTTTTTATTTATTTTTTTTTTTTTTTTGACGAAATGAAGTAAATTTCATTAAGAAGCAAAGCTCACTCGGCTACAACACATAAAGTCATGCGTAAACAGTTTCACCATCATTTAGGAGGTTGGTTAGCCCAAAGTTCAAAAAAGGAATTAATAATAGCCCACCAAACAATATCATGAGCAGCTCGATTCTATTCACGGGGTCGAAAAAAAATACTTTTGTATAACCCAAGCTTTCATCCCATGTAAATTAGGTACCTTTTGGTTTTTCGAAATACTCGAAGGAGTTGATTTGAATGAATTTGCCCTTAATTGAGTTTAACGAACCTTACCCGAGAAGGGTAGAATGGTAAATTTTAAATGAAATAGGGGCACATTGGTCAAATTAACTCAATGGACATTTTGGTAAAACTGTCCACTTTTTCTAGCAGCTATAAAAGACAAATATTAACTTTTCAAGTCATTATTAGAGTAATCATCGGCGAAATCGTTTGCGACTGATTGTGCACGGACTTCTACGACTCACGGAGCTCGAGGCCATCATTTTCAGCGTCGCCAGCATTTGTTTTCAGTGCAGCAGTCGTTGTCAGCTTGGTGGCCAGCCATTTCTCGCCACGCGTCACGTAGGGGTACATTAGCCGTCGCCGCCTCCCTAATCGCGAGTTGAGAGGTGTCGAAATCGACCTATCACTGTGCACTATAAAAACCTTCCATGCCACCGTCCACCGCTTCCAGCGACCAATCATTGTTGCCATTCTCATCCGTCGCTGAGAGGAGGACGTGTGTCGCATCGTAACTCGGTCGTTGCCCAGCAACCCTAGCCTTGGATTAGACTACGCTTACCGAACTTGACGTGTGCCCGAGCCCTCGCCGCACGAGCCTGTCGAACCAGCTTTGACCACTCTGTTGCTGACAGCGTTGCCCGATTCTGCTCCCGAACCTAGCTGCACTGCAGTTTCACGTGCAAACGACTCCACGCTTCGCCTTGGTTCGGCGAGGGAAAATCCAAATTTTGCTTCTAAGGTAAACCATATGCCCCGAGTCCATTTTTAAAGGTTTTAGGTGCAGATTCTGACATGTTTGTCCTATATTAGCAATTTTGTGTGGAGTAGTTCTAGGGATTTCAGTAGCGCATTCCGAGGGTGAAACTGAACAGCTTTTGGCCAATGTAAGGAAACTTTTACCTATTTATTTAAGTCATTTTAGTAATATGAGCACGTATTAGGGTAGTTGACCCTGATTATCTTGTTCGTTCAATTGTTGTGTTACAATGATGTGCATTGTGACTTTCATATTCTATGACCTTATGAATTAGGATCAGAATACTAAACTCTACGTAATTGTTGAATATGAACGTATTTAATAAGCGGTCTTCCTAGCAGACCTGAATTTGTATTTATCGATCGTTCTAGTGCGGACCTAAATGATTATTTACCTATAGTAAGAGACTCAACGAGGGATAGCGCTTATATGCTTTGATAACCCATAGTCCAAGGACTTGAATAATAGTATTACAGTCTTCTAACCCGGTTTCTAGTCTTCTTGTGAAGCTCTTTTCTGCTTACTTGATTTTCATGTTGTCTGCTCATATATGTGTCCCATGAGGTCCTTGCTAAGGCCCTTACTAAATGTTAAAACTCACCATTTCCATTGTGGTATTCCACTAGTACTCGCAAGTAGGATTGGATGGCAGAGCGGGATCTAACGTGGGCATGGGACAATGTTTTAAATAAATTGCATTAGACTAGAGAGTTTTAATGATATAATGTTTAACTTCCGCACGAACTATTTGAATTCTGAGGCATGTCTGTTATTTAATCTTTATAGATTTCATGTTTTAAAGGGTACCCTGAAACTGTTTTATCGTTTTGTTCGTTTTATGATTTTCAATAAATGAGGTAATATTCAGAATGTCTTGTTGAATTATACATGCATATAGGAGTAAGTTCCTACAATAGGCCCTATATTGTGTCAGGTCCTTACAACTTTGGCATTGAAGGGAGTTCAAAAGAATACTTACCTCATGTAAAAGAATACCAATGGTAGAATCCATGAACAGGTTGCAACCAATAGCATCAACAATGCTTTAGCATCCAAGATCAAAACAAAGTTGTGAATCCCATAATCAGCCATCATCCGTAAGTCCATCAACATTGTTGAAGTCTAAGCAGCAGAAGCATCTAGATGACAACCTACAACATCACATTTAGCAACCACAATAAAACCATTCCAATCACAAATAATTACACCAAGGATCGTCTTAAGCTCCATCGGATGACATGCGACATCAACAAAGACTGAGAATAAACCAGACACCTCTTGAAAAATCGGAGCATCAGCCCTTCAATTTCGAGATACAAGAGGCGAACCAACATATTTAGAAATAGCCTGATACTCCTACAAGTAAGCTATTATCCAAGCTGAATTATCGATCACCGAACGCGTCCTTTCCTTCAATTGTTGTTTATTACGGTCGTTTCAAAGATACCAAATTGCTATACACAACAGTTCCAGATCATTCTTATACATAAGCACACAAATTTCTAAACAAAACCCCGCAAAATATGATAAGAGGCCCAAAACTGATGCGGCATGCCGAAACCCACATAGGATATGAGTACCACCCTAAGGTTCTTTTCCACACTCCACACAACCTGGCTCAATCTCCATTTTCCTAGCACAAATAGTTTGGTTAATAGGGAGAAAGTTATGGCAAAATCGCCACATGAATACTTTGACTTTATTTGGAATATAAAGACTCCACAATCACTTCCAACAAATACCAATCATACTCCCACAATAACTATAGCCTTCAAAATTGAGCGAAGCAAATAACTTACAAAGCAAGTTCCACTTTGCTCGATGAATTCTAGCTTTGCCAAGGTCAGACCCCTCCAAAAATTGGTCATAATACCACTAATATCCTCACAAAGACGTTGTAGGAGTCTCACGCACAACATAACATAGGTATGAACTGCTTGAGCTACAACTTTAATAAGAATCTCTTTCCCTCCCATAGAGAATAAATTATGCTTCCAACCTGCCACCACCTTTTGGACACGATCCTTTAAAAAGCCAAAATCATTTGACTTCGAGAACAAAGAGAAGGGAAACCAAGATGGTTTCCCATACTGGACACCACCCCCAGTTCTAATATATCATCATTTATTGTTAAAATAAAAGGTTTATAGATTTGATTACGAGGTAAAGAAAGATGGAATGAGAAACATATTAACCCCATTCGAGTAGGGCAAAAAAGGATTCTCTTTCTACACTTACGACATATCTCGCATCTTATTTCACCTTCTACACCTCAATCCAGCTCCTTTGCACTTATTTCATTTCCCCGTAGATTCTTCTGGACGAATGTTAACGATGAAGCATCGTAAATTGGAAAAAGTTCAAATTCACAACTAATAACATTAATTCAAAACCATCATGTGGTCAATAATAGCTTTGGAGTGCATAAGGTGAAGAGTTAAATCCATGGTGGTCACCTACCTATGAAATAATTTCCTACGTGTTTTTCGAAAGTTCACATATCATAACGGACAAATCTCAAAGTTTATGAACTAAAATTAAACTTTTGAAAGTTCATGGACTAAAATTATACAACACTCAAGACTAAAGTTGGACGGTCCAAAATAGTATTTTACCCTTTTTCTAGTAACTTTTTACATTTAGGCGTGTTTGTTTTTTGTATAAAATAGTGGACAAGAAGGGTTAATTATATTTGAAGTAATTAACTACTCAGTTTGAAGATTGATGTTGATAATGATTAGAATAATTAATTACTTGTTTGAAATTAATGTTAGTAGTGGTTATGTAATCAACTAGTTATATGAGAATTTATGTTATAGTGGTTGAGTGATAAGTTTTATATGAATTTTGATTTATGGTTTAGTGTGAGGGATTGATAAAGGGTTTGATGAGTGATTAAGAGTGACTATTTACTATGAAACTAAAACATTAGATTTTTTAGGAGTAGTGGTTAACCATTTTTTATGTACAAAAAAAAAAAAAAAAACAAATACAACCTATGAGAGAACTGTTATTTATGTTTTAGGTAAAACGAGTGATTATGGAGATAATAATGTTTTGTATTTGAGGTGTAGAAAATTATTATGGAAAAATAAATTAATGAGTATGACGATAAAAAAAAATGCGGGAAAGATAATTTTTTTTATAAGAATATAAAGTTGTTATGAAGAAAATAAAAATGAGATTTAGCGTAAACGCGATTATAAGTCACGACTCTCGTGACTAAGAACATCAAGAATCATCTCATTCACATTATTCTCATATCATCTTGATGGCTAAAACATACCCTTAAATATTATATGATAGAATGATATGCGGAGGAAATATGTATAAATTACGTTAAAAAGATGAATGAAAAACTTGAATTCTTTTAACAAAAGCATAAAAAAAGTTTGTCGACTTGCGTATAACTTCTTATTTATTTTTTTGTACATAACAACTTCTCTCTTCGATTCATTTTCGACCTCTCATCAATCTTTTCTACCATCTCATTAAATATTAAATAAAACTTTATATCAAATTCTATCTAAAATAAATATATTATCTTATAAACAAAAATCTTTAAATTTTTTTTTTCCAATCTCTCATATCTAAAATAACAATCTATAGACAGATATTTCATATCACTAAATAACTCTATCTTCTCGTCTTCTTTCACTTTCTCTCATCTCTTCTCCTATCCCGAACCCAGAATCCAATCACCCCTGATTAACTAAATTATTTAAGAAACGTAATAGCTTATAAAATATACAAAATTATAGATCATTATACTAATTATTCAACCAATTAAACGACTAATATTGGTACATAAAGTAATTTATAAGTTAAAAAATACAAAGATAAAAAATCTACAATTAAAGATATAAGTTATTTGAAACAAAACTTAAATAATTTATATCAAAACTTAGCGAGAGAGATATTTTTGAAATATTTTATAAAATTTAAGAGTATTTTTAAAATTTTTAAAAAACATCAGACAAATCATTCGTTGTGCCACCGACCTTTCGGTCAACATTACCTAATTAAAGTTACGTTTGATAATTTTGTCCAGTTAGTCAAAATTAATTAAGACAATCCTTCCCATTCAATGGTCGTGAACACCAGTCGACCTTCTTCTTCTTCGCCTAATTCTCTCTCTCCAAGCATCACTGCGTGTGTAATGGCGAGCTCGGCGGTAATCGGATGGAGGATTCTGTTCGTTCTACTTGGCTCTACAATGGTTGCCACTCTCGCATACACAATCGCCACTGATGGCTCTCCTTTCCGCACAGAACTTCTCTCACGGTACGGTTTTCATTATCTTTCTTACGATTCCGTTGCGAATCCCGTTGATTGTGGATAAAAAAAAAAAAAAAAATCTGTTCGTGTATCTAGTGAATATTTGTGTATATTTAAGTATAATTTGTATATCGACATATTTTTATGCGGTTGAAGTACTATAGTGGTCAAAGAACTTTCCTAGCGATGAAAGCCGGTTAAAGTGCCGGAATCATAGGCTTTTTGAAATTGGAGATATTTGGCAGCCATCCTGAAGATTATGAAGTTCTTGGTTGGAACTGTGGCACTTTGGGTGATTTTTTCTTAAAATTATTTTGTTGATCGACCTTGTTGTTTTCACAATGAACGAATGATGTTTTCACAATGGATGTGCAACATTCGTAGTTAATTAAAATAATAGAAAATCACCGAATCTTGTATAGAGTTTTTGTTTGTTGATATAATAAAATTTACCCCAACCTATAAACTTAAACTTTTAGGTTGATAGGTGATTTAACATAATTCAATATGGTATTGAAGCAGAAGGTCCTGAATTCGAATCCTATCAACTTAAACTTTTAGGTTGATTAGTGATTTAACATAATTCAACAATTTTCATGTCGTGTTTAACATAAATTTGATCACCAGTTTCAATCTCGACACCAGACTCAGTATGTGTTTATAAATAAAGTTAGATTCCAAGTTGCTAAAATAAGCTATGCTCATTGGTTAAGGTACTTGTAGCTTCTCTTGAGATAAAAAAAAAAAAAAAATTCTCGCCTCACTCACTGAAGAAGAAAGAAGAAACACATATTTCTTTTGAGAAATGAAATTTACAAAAGGGAAGGGAAACTTCCAACCATCCACAGTGGAACAAAAGAATTATTCCACCGCTATAAGAATAGGGAAGGGAGACTATAGTCCTTGAAGGATTTTGTACATTTGCAACCGACTAAGAGTGTGTTTGTTTTTGGTAAAAGAAAAGTGGAGTGGTGAGGAGTGGAGAGATTAGTGGTAGTTGGAGCAATTAACTATTCGTTTGGGAATAGATGTTAACATGGGTTGGAGTAATTAACTACTTGTTTAGGGATTGTGTTAGTAGTGGTTGGGTAATTAACTACTTGTTTGGGAATTGGTGCTAGTAGCAGTTGAGTGATATGTTTGATGGAGGGTTTGCTGAGTGGTTTGATAGTGGTTTAGAGTAATTGTTTACTACAGAATACTAGCAAGTGGTTTTTGACGAGTAGTGGTTTACCACTCTTCTTACACCAAAAATAATTATAGTCGAAGAGAATTGAGCATCAGATCAATAAAATGTTCACAGGCCTCGGTTTTTTCATGAAAATGCGATTGTTCCTCTCCCTCCAAATGGACCAGTAGAAAGCTTTAACTAGGTGACTCCATATGATCCTTTTTTGGCCTTTGCAGAGGAGAACCAAATTTAAATATTTAAACTTATAAAACTTAAATTGAATAAGTGTACTAAAAAGAGGATTGAACTTGTCTTTATTCTTGCGCTATACTCTAAGACAGATTTATATTGAAGCTTCATATCATTTTCTGTCATAAATCTTGTAATGACTATATGCTAGGAGGTTCTGATTCCTTAAAATGTATGACATTTCTCACCTTCTTGACTAGTGGGACCTTTCAAGCTACTAAATTTTGAGCTCCCGAAAGTTCATAGGACAATGAACGCGAGGGAGATGATGTGCCTTGGCGGTTATTACACATTATTGAACCTGGACAGTTACATTGCACTTCAATAATGAGTTATCATACTATTTAGTGTTTTTGCATGTGTGAAAGTTTTTCTTGTTTTCTCTTATTGAACCATATTGTATGTGTCCACTTTTTTATTATTTATTATTTATTTATTT
>JBBMEG010000024.1:11070367-11083597 GCA_037832605.1 Cyclanthera cordifolia
AGATAGGTCTCGAACCTGAGACCTTGAGGGAGCACCCCTTCAAAGCTCAAGCCTTCAACCAACTGCGCCACCCCTTGAAGACAGCTCTTACTTGTTACTGAGTGTCGGAGATACTCACTTTGTGGTCATTTGTTTCACATTGGAAAGGTGAGAATTCTTCAAACACATTTATAAGATAAGGTGGACTACTCCTCTCATAGCCAATTGATTTTGAGGTGGATGCTCACACTATCTAATATGGTATTAGAGCTCAATGTGGATTATTAGTCCCCGAAATTCTAAGGACCTCACCCAAGCGGGCAAAGACTTAAGCGAGTATTTGGTAATCTCAAAAGTTTGGATCCGACCCAAGTGAGTAAGCCAAAGCAGAAATATTTCGAGCCACAAATTTGGATCTAGTCCAAGACGACTTTCTGATAAGAACCGAAATCTATTATTAACTAATCATAACAAACACACGATAAACCAAGTAATTCGAGGTACTTGGACCCTCCCTAATCTTGAGTTCTCTCAAGTCCAATCACATTACAATTCATTTCATGCCCTCACCGCTCACTAATTATCTTTATTTATAACCATAAAGTGTAACAACCCCTCTAACTAATTGCATTTATATCCCTAATATATTCTTAATATTCCTAAGGTCCAAACCTATCAATACCTTCCCCTTCAAAGCACCTTGTCCTCAAGGTGGATATACTAAAAATGAAACATAAATGGTTTTTTTTTTCTTTTTCCAGCAGTAGCGGTGGTAATGGAAGAAGGTGCCAGCACAATAGATCTGGAACGTGAATCTCTTTGTTTATGTATTTGGAAAGAATAATGGGCCTCAATTATTGTATCAGGCCCAATCCACACCTTCTCTTCTCCCTTTAAGAGCAATTGGCTAGTATTGTGAATATACTCTTTAAGCCCATGTTTAATTGGCCCAAAATTTCCACACAACCCATTCAATCACAAAACACCCATAATCACCTCAAAACCCTGGCTGCCAAATCTTTCCCTTGTTCCTTCAAATTGCAAATTTACGGATTCTAGGTTTCGGATCGTTTTTGGTTTTGCGTCGAAATCTATTATTAACTAATCATAACGAACACACGATAAACCAAGTAATTCGAGATACTTTGACCCTCCCTAATCTTGAGTTCTCTCCAACCCAATCACATTACAATTCATTTCATGCCCTCACCACTCACTAATTCTCTTTATTTATAACCATAAAGTGTAGCAACCCCTCTAACTAATTGCATCTATATCCCTAATATATTCTTAATATTCCTAAGGCCCAAACCTATCACTTTCTCAAAAATTCGGATCCAACCCAAGCGAGTTAACCAAAATGGATATATTTTGGGCCACAAATTCGGATCTTATCCAAAATGACTTTACCAAAAATGTTGAAAGTCAAATTGCTTTATGACGGCATCTTGAGGAGGCATATTGGAAAGGTGAGGATTCTTCTAACACACGAACAAGATAAGGTGGGGTACTCCTCTCATTGCCCACATTGATATGATATTGTCCACTTTGGACATACACCCTATTCTCCCCTCGAATAAAGTTTCAACCGAGCCTATCATATAGTCAATTTGTCTAGCAGGTACTCAAACCAACTCCTCCTCTCTAGAGAGTACACTGTTAGTCTGATAGACTAGATTTTTGCAACGATTATATATATCTGACTAACTCTTCTTCTTCCGAGAGTACACCGCTAGATAATCTCCAAGTTCCAAACGTCTTAGTTCTACATCGAGGCAATCTACCGACGTGGTTATGTTTGGGGCATGACTTTGATACCATATTAGAAAGTGTGGGCATCTATTTCAAAATCAATTGGCTGAGAGGAGTAGCCCACCTTATCTTATAAATGTGTTGAAAAGTTCTCACATTTCCAATGTGGGACAAATGACCACTAGATGAGTATCTTCAGCATGCCCCCTTAAGATGGCACAATTTTTTAGAAAGCCATCTTGGATTAGATCCGAAATTGTGGCCCAAAATATACCTGCTTTGGCTTACTTTCTTGGGTTGGATCCGAATTTTTAGGATCATCAAAATGCCCGCTTGGGTGAGGTCTTCGGAATTTTGGGGGTCAATAACCCGAAGCTTTGATATCATATTAGATAGTATGTGGTTCCACCTCAAAACCAATTGACTTTGAGAGGTAGCCCACCTTATCTTATAAATGTGTTGAAGAATCCTCACATTTCCAATGTGAGACAAATGGCCACAAGGTGGGTATCTCCAACACTAAGACTGAATTTGTTTCTATGTGTGAGCTACTTTATTTCAATAAGAAATGACATTATTATTTGAATGGTAATAGTTACTGGCAGAATCTTCATTTGATTTTCATTACTAACATTGTTATATTTGATTTTTTTTTTCTTTCTCAGCATTACTACTTGCGCCTACATTCTTTGGCAGCTGTGGCAACTATCTTCTCAGAAATCCTTTGAAGATATCATGTATCATGTTCTGATCAAGAATCCGAACAAGTAAGCATGAAGTAATGTTGAATTATGTAAATCACTAATCAACCCAAAAGCTTAAACCGATAGATTGAGATAAATTTAATTGTATTAACGAACATTCCTCCTCACTTGTGGGTTTGAAATTTTTTTTAGAAATATCCAATTAGAGATCCGAACTCAGGACTTCCTACTCTGATATCATTTTGAATTGTGTTAAATTACTAAACAACTAAAAACTTAAGCTTTTGAGTTAATTGGTAGTTTAAGCTAACTCAACAAGTAATAATAGCTAACCATTAAAAAGCTTCAGTCATATTTTATATTTGGACTGCAGAGTATTTATAATATTGTATACTAGTATTAATGAATATTTATGATACAATAATAAAATGTATTAATGACGTAAATTCCTTAGAATTTACGTACCTTTGTAATTACTTTACGATCAATCTAGTATAATTTCCCTATAATGAATGTAGAATGAAGTTTAGGTTCTTTCCTCTTTATTTCTCGTAGGTTTTCGATGGTCTAGCAAAAGATATTGTAAATATAAAATGTTGTATGGACAGATGAAATTAAGGTATTACTATTCCTTTTTGAGTTTGAGAAAATTTTGGCCTGATTTAATAGCCATTTGGTGGTTAGTTTTTGGTTTTTGAAAATCAGGTCGGTTTTGAAAATTCCAAAAACAAAAGCAAAATTTTCAGAGCTACTATTTTTAGTTTTCAAAAACATGGTTTGATTTTTTAAAACATGGGTTAGGTAGATAACAAAACAAGAAAAATCATAGATGGAAGTAGTATTTATATTATTAATTTAAAAATTAAAATGTTTACCAAACCAGCCTTAAATATTCTTTTTTTCTATTCTTAAATATTGTTTGTTTGTTGGAATATAGGAATGTCATGGAGCAGCACAAGAAACACTCGAATGTTATGATTGCAAAAGTAGTTTTCAGTGCTTTGGGTTGTTTGATGGCGGTAAATTTGGTCTACGTCTACAGTGATGATTCACCTTTTCGCCCCAAAGTCTTCACACAGTAATATTTTCTTTCTTAATTTGATTGTTCTTAATTTGGTCTACTTGTTACAGATTTTATTGAAGAGTTATTTTGAGTGTTTAGTAAGTGCTCGTTTGTTTGAAGATTTTAGTAGAGTGTTTAGAAGATGTGTTATTAATTTTTGTTTGTTTGATGGTTTTAGTAGATTGTTTATGGAGGAGTTATGAAAAGTGTTTGGGATGTGATATGATGCGATATTTATGAATATTTTTAAGTAAAAAAAAAAATTTGTAAATATATTTGAATAAATAAGAGGGAAAAAGGAAAGTAAAAAAAAAAAAAAAAAATTGCACATTGCGCCAAGTGGCGCTGCATTGGGGGCAGCCTGTTCCCTTAATCTAGACAACTTCTGATAAAAAAAAAAAAAACCCTCCAAAACTAGGGTTTAGCTAAAACCCAAAGCCCCATTTTAAAACAACTTAACAAACCCCCCTTAAGTGCTATTTTTGTTTTTTGGAATGTTTCCTCATTGATGTCTAAACCTCAGAGAGAGAAGTTATTTACCATTTATATCTTTCATTTACTCTTTTTTTTTTCACCTCTCATTGTTGTTTCTTTAGAAGAGTTTTATCCTGTCATAATGCTTACCTAATTGTAATTCTTTTTTCTTATTAATTTAAATGCAAAATGCCCTTAGGTGTTGAGTAAGGTCCCAAGTTCGAAATATATATCTCATATATCTATCTCTTAGGGGATGTTTGGATGAATAATTGTACCAGGGGTTATTTTGCGTGGCTAGAAATGAAGGATTATTTTGAATAGTGGTTACGTAAGAGAGATTGTAGTAATAGCTTGTTTGAATGTGATTGTTTGAAGAGTGATTGTAAAAACTCATTTATAATAGCGCTCCATAAAACCTTCAAACAAACAACCTCTTAGGTGTTAAATTAGAAATTGATTAGGAAACTGAGGGCATATTAGGTAAGGGGTTAGTTACAAATAAGGAGTTAAGGATTAAGGCAAGTAATAATTGAGTTGTTAAGTTCTTCCAAGTACTTAGCAATAAGTTCTTCTCTATTGTTTGAAAAACTAGACTTTTGTGCTAGAATTAACACGTATTATTTCTATTTTTTGGTCGATATTTGTTATGGTTTAGAGGATAACAAGCTTTTAACCCATTTGTAGTTGGATGGTGGCAATAGTGCTCGATTTCTTTATAAATGCCATAATTTTGTCTGTAAGTATATTTTAATTCCTTATCGTTTACACTTATTGCTGTTACATGGTTGGTCTTCTAGTTTTCAATAATGCCCCCTTTGTAGTCCTCAAGTTTGGCGGTTGAAGGCTTGGGATTTGAGGGTGTACTACTCCCTCAAGGTCTCAGGGAGATATCTCCTGTCTCTCATTTCTTTTGATGTCTTCCGATGTCTGGTCTAAAGACGGGCGTGATTACCCTAGGTATAGTAGAGCGAAGGTTTGATTTCCCGATTAAAAAAAAAATAAAATAATAATAATAATGCCCCCTTGTTCCCAAGGGGTGACACAGTTGGTTGGAAGGCTTGGGTTTTGAAGGTATACTGCCTCAAAGTCTCGAACCCATTAATTTGTAGACACCTCTCGTGTCTCCATTCTTTCGTTGTCTCCCGGTGCCTGGCCTGGTTACTCCGGGTATAGCCGAGCAAAGCTTTGATTTCTCGGTTCATAAAAGAAAAAAAAAATGCCCCTTTTTTAACTTCTAAAATCAAGCCTAAAATTCACGAAGATTTGTAGACATATTTGTAAATTATAAATATTTACTTAATATTGGGATAGCTTCTTAATATTTTCCTTTTCATATAAAATCAGGTGTGGATGTTCTATAAAGAAGAATCATGGCTTACTGCATTCTTGTGGATACTTTTATTACTGAGTAATGGGAGGTAATCTGTCATTTTTGCTGTCAAAGACATATCTTTCTTGCATTTGGAACCTACAATTGCCAAGGAAACAATTATATTTATTGTTACTTTCCTTTCATGATAAGTTTTTAAGTTCTTTTTTTTTCCTTTGGAGTTTAATAATGGCTGAGTGGGAGATCAAACCATCAGACATTTTTAACTTTTCGGATTAACTTAATACCCCTGCCAAACACGTCTTTATGCAATTAGATATTAATTGGGTAGAATACCATTTGGGTCCCGGAACTTTGACGTATGTTTCCATTTTGGTTCGTGGACTTTCAAAAGTTCAATTTCGAAGTTGTTCCGTTTTAGTCTTTGAACTTTCAAAAATTCTACTTCTATCTGCCCAGTTTATGTTTTATTTGCTCTTTGCTTTCCCGAGCTTTGTACTGCCTCTTGATCTTTTTATTTTTGTTGTAGTCATTTCGATTTTGTAACGTAGAGCTCTTTTCTATTTCAACCGAAACTGAATTTTAACAAACTGGAAAATAACCAATCAGTTGAAGATTCAGGCTATAATCCATGATTTTGGGAAAGCGTGCACCAAGAATCATCCTCATTCTCATTCTTCTTATTTTATTTTGGTGACATAAATATCGAGAATCATCATCATTCTCATTCTTTCCTTAGTTTCTTGCAAATATTATTCAGTTGCTCATGGAGTATGCTCTAAAAATATCTTTAACTGTTGAACTATATTAAACCACAAATCAACGTAAAAGCTTTAATTTATAGGTTGGGGTAAATTTAATTATGACAACTAACACTCCCCCGTCACTTGTGGACTTAGAAATTTTATAAATGTCCTACAAGTGGAATTTAATTTTAAATAGGAGGAAACGACTTGACAGAGATTCAAACTTATAAGCTTTGATAGCAACTTAGTTTTGATAGCAACTAATTAGGACCTTTGCTCTGATACCATCTTAGTTTTGATAGCAACTTTATGATATTACTTGTTAAATATATTCACACCAGGTTTTCTTATATAGGAGAAGATCTTTCACAATTATGAAAATATTACAACAATGGAAAAGAATAAACATAATAAGTACAGTTATGCCAAATATTTATATATTTGTAAGAATTATAATATTCCTAAATAGTAAAGATTTCAACACTAACGTTATTATTTTCCAAATATTTCAGTATCTCTACATGTCCATTCATTGTTAAGGAACTGTTCAAGCTCAAATCTGAAGATCCAGTGCACCTTATTTTATTGAAAGCTTCGCACAGGCAAGTTTATTTTGTTGTTTTCTTTTTTAAACAACGTTAGAAGAGGAGATTTGAATTTGTTACCTCGTGAATGACATATTTTGCTATTTTAATCCATGCATTTTTCTAACTTTGATTTTTTCTTTCTTTCTTTATTTATTTTTTAGGACTGAGTAAAACAGAAATAAAATGCAAAATTAAGCAACTGAAACATCACCCACAAAGGGAAACACACAACTCTCAATCTTTTTGGACCGTAGGCAAAACTGCGATCGGGCACTCTTCCATTCAATAATTCTGAACATCTTGAATGTTTGTTTAGCTCTTTTATAGAGTTATTAAAAACGAGCTTTTATAATCACTCTTTAAACACCTCATACAAACAGAGCTATTATTACAATTTCTTCTTTAAAACCATTCAAAATAACCCATCATTTCTAATCACTTCACAATTATTCATTCAAACACCTCCTTAGAGTCTCGAAAATTTGCCCTACTTCCGACCGACACCTTAAACGTCGTTGAAGTAGATGAATCACCCTTAAAGCGTCATACTCCACCTCCAACCTACGAAAACCAATCTCTATAGCTAGTTTTATGCTATCCCGAATTACCAAAGCTTCAACAATCTCCACATTAATAATCCACCGGATCGGCTGAGTTAATGAGAACATGAACTCACCCACATGATTACGGACAATTGAGTTTAAAATTAGAAAGGACGAGCCTGGAGACCCGCGAGAGAAGCAGTTTCATCATCCTTTTGTCTCGGCTGATCCAGCGATCTCGACTTCCTGACCGCACCTCTAAATTCAGCCTAATATTTGCAGCAACAATCCCAATCCCAATCACGAGAATAATAGTCTCGAGAATCAGAAAACCAGCCCGTATTCGCACCAATTACCGGCGAATTTCTAAGCATCCAACTACTCGTGCACATCAACTAAAACTCCTCCAGTCTCTCCTTCAATCTGCTATAAAACCATACTAAAAAATCAGCACCTTTAGTAATAGAATTAGGTAGATTAAAGCTGCCAATAGGTGAGTTCTCCCACAACGATTTGATTTATTTACAATCCCGAATCGCATGTAGAGTTGACACGGGATGTTTTTTACACCGGGGACATCTGATGTCCAACTTCAAACCTCTTCGAACCAATTTAGCAATCTCGACTTCCTGACCGCACCTCTAAATCGTATTTCTTACATACAACACGAAGGCAAGCATTTCTCTTGAATAGCAAGCCAATGGGCCGATTTCACAGTGAACATTTCATTCTTTTCGTAGTGCCAAACAAGAACATCTTCACCCACCACACATGGCCTTGGAATTTTTAGATCTCATACACATCATCTCTTTGAAAAGAAGACTCAATTTTGAGAGTGGTCATTACAAGTCCTCGAAATTTCAAAATTTTTAGGGGATTGATAATCCGCATGAAACTCTGATACCATATTAAATAGTGTGCATCCACCTTAAAATCAATTGACAATGAGAGGAATAACTCACTTTACACGTCTCCTCAAGATGGTGCTTCTTAGTTTATTGACTCTGATACCATATTAGATAGTATGAAGTTTTCTACCTTAGAACCAATTGACAATGAGAGATATAATCTACGTTTTTTTGTTAATGTTTGGAGGACTCTCCACTTTTTCAATGTCGGATAATGAGATCCTCAATAGATATCATTTTGGTATTGGTTAATAGATTATGATACTTTTGATAACAAAATTAATTATAATCATTTTTTCATAATCAATTTCAAATCTGTCATTAGAGTTTTGGATTGAAATTGGAAAAGACTTAGTATTGTTTTATCACATTGTAAATTACTGGCAGGTCAGAAACAAGGTCTGAAAGAGCATCACTCTTGGAAGCAACAGAAGAAGTTGGACATTTCTAACTTGTTGTGGTGAAGAATATCAAGATGTAGAAAATGTGTTCTGAATCTTCTCTTTATGCTTACCTATGATAAAGCTTGATCAACTTTAATGGATATTTTCACTAATATTATATATTTGAGAAGTTATGGTTCAATCTGTTTTTTTTTTTTTTTTTTTGAATTCAACTAGAATTAAGGGTGGTGGTCTCAAAGACATTATTTGGAGCTTTGGTTTTTTTGATAAAAAATTATAAATTTTAAAATCATGCTGTGGGTTATTTTTTAAATTGAAATTATTAATATCAGGTTAAAATATCATTTTTGGTCACTCAATTATCACGTTTTTTTTTTTCATTTTGGTACCTCGACTATAAACTTAAAAATAGTCATTCAGGTTTAAAAAATAACCATGGTTAAAAATTTGATAGGTTGGCAAGAAAATAATAACAAAAAGAATTCAAATACTTTGGTAGACTTTCTTCTTCATTTTTCATCTTCCCTCCTTCCCCATTTTCCCTTCTATTTCAAAATCAACACCAAGAAGATTTCTCATAAAATTAAAAGTTAAAAAATTAAAAATGGGTTCCAATTCTCTTTCTTCCCACCTATTCTTGTGACTATCCTCCTCTTCTTAGTTCTTAACACACGGTGGTTACTCCTCTCATTATCAATTGGTTTTGAGATGCATGTCCACACTTTCTAAGTCTGGCTACTGCTTCCCCTGCGCCAATAATCAAGCCATCGCCGGTCAAAATGAAACCGGGCGTCCAGAAATTCATCCGGCCGCCGTTGTCGGCGTCGCGGGCAGTAAAATCCGCGTTGTACCAACATTCTGGGAATCGGCAGCTTAATTGGAAGCCTTGTTAAGCTTAAAAATAATTTTTGAAGTAAAAAAAAAAAAATCATTGTTAAAAATTTGATGAATTAACAAAAAAATAATAATTAAAAATTCGAATATTTGGTTACATTATTTTTCCTTCCATTTCAAAATAACACCCATTTTAAATGCTCACTGAATACACAATCCAAACAACTGCTGAAGGTCGCTTTCGAGTGGATACTCACTGAATTATATATTATTGAACTAAAAAAAGGATTGGGTATAAAGTGTGTTCGTCTCGTGAATGTACGACTAGAATCGGTCAAAGACATTTCAATGGCGAGCCATGGGGTAATTGGATGGAGAATTGTGTTCCTTCTGTTGGGACTCTCGCATACACTATCTCCATTGATGCCTCTCCTTTCCGCACTAAGAATTTCTCACGGTACTCTCTCTCTCTCTCTTCTCTCTCTCCTCTCTTCTTCACTATGCATTTTTCCATTTTCGCTTCTTGCTTCAGTTCTTACTGAATCTGATCATTTTAGGTCATTTCGTTTTGTTTCATGATCATGTTCATATTGAAGCGACTTTAAAACGTAAATTCAATTCCTCAATTTCGATAATTGTGTCTATTGGGACATAATTGAACTGTAGTGTTACGATTTTTTTTTTTTTTTTTTTTTTTTTTTAATTAACAGGATACACAAGCTGATGAAATATTGTTATGTTCTCTTAAACTACCTTCTAATTCATGTTGAGTCTGCTAGTTTGGTTGTTGTAACTAAGAAATGAACAACTGTAGGTTAGTTTCTTATTCTCCTCTTCTACTTAAAGGTAACTCCATCAATAAGATTAGTATTAAGTTCTTCCCTTCAATTATGACTTACTGTGATATTTCTATCCGTTGAGTCTACGGACCAGCTTAAACTCACTTGCTGCTACAGTTACTTTGTTCACGACCATGTTCCCCTACTGATCATTTCAGGTATTTTTATTGTGTTTCATGATCTTTGCTCCTATGAAGCTTGTTTTATACGTAAATTCAATTCCTCAATTTTGATAGTTGCGTCTATTGGGACATAATTAAACTGTGGTGTGTGAGTGTATATACACATATATGTATTATATTGATATCCTTGTCTCTAAACCAGCTTACGCGCCTCGGCTATTTTAACAGAGATATTACCATTTGGATGTCGATATAAAATTAAATAATTAATTAAGTAGGTTATCAATCATGGTTAATCCATTACCTTTTGGAGATGTTTCGGCCACCATTAATAAAGGAGGAGAATGAGAAGGGGTTGATTCTCGGTGTTTGAGCCACCGAGAATCATTCTCACCATAATCACGTTTTCCCAAAACCACATTTTTATTCTCTTCCTAACTACTAACATTTTATTCTCCCTATAACTATTTTTCACTCACATCATATCCATTATTTTATTTTTCTCATTATCATTCTCTTCACCCAAACACAATTAATCATTTCTCCATAACCATTCTCTTTCTCATTCTCCCCCAAATTCTCATTTCTCCCATAATCATTATTATCCCCTTTGCCCTAAACACACCCTTGATTTCTTAGAGCCCTTTTGACCTCTAGGCTACCCAGATTGTTAACTGTGGCATTATGAATTGAATATGTAAAAGCAATTGTATTTGGAAGAAGACAAGTCAATGCTTTGTATATCTGTATTGACTAAATATTTTCCCACACAAATGCATTTGCACAAATCTTCTATTCAGAAGATTGAGAATGAATAACAAAGAACGGCAGACGTTTGTTACAAAGGATGATACACTGAACAACAGGACTAAGTAGATTTCTCTTGAATAAATTAATTGGAAACCTTTTGAATGGGCCAAACGTAGTAATTTCAAGCTTTATTATCTTCAACATTATGAGGCTCATAACTTTAATTTTGTAAAAAAAAAATGATGTTATAAAATCGGAACAACAATCTGATGAGGCCCCGAAACCGTTACTTGTGTATACTAGGAGAAATAAGAAGTGAGTTGTGGAGAGTAAGGGGGCACATGTGAGAGTAGTAGTATTTTGTTAAGTAGTTAAGAAACTATAAATAGGGGGAAGAAGGTAGTTAGAAGGTTTGATCAGTTTTCATTGTACTATGTCTCTTTTGGAGATTGGGAGAGATTCTCTCTAGAAGTTTTGAATACCATTGGCTAGATTCTACCACAATCAAAGAGAAAACAGAGAGAAAGCGAATAGAAACACACACAAATTTACGTGGTTTATTAACAATGCGTTAGCTACATCCACGAACAGAGGGGAGAACTCTTTCATTTAAGAGAAACAAATACAAAGTGTCGATAAAAAAGGACTACGATTTTAAGAGAGTTTATATAGTGCACTTTTATTTATATTTATTTTGCAATGTTTTTTAATATAATTTTCTTAAGTTGAGAAGATTATGCATATTTAATTAGTCGTAATATTTATACATATTTGATGTTCTTGCAATGCCCCTCTCAACCTAGTTCTCAGAATCTTCATTTGATTTTCTTTACTTTTATTGTTAGATCTGATTAAATTTTTTTCTCAGCATTACTACTTGTGCCTACATTCTTTGGCAGCTGTGGCAACTATCTTCTCAGAAATCCTTTGAAGATATCATGTATCATGTTCTGATCAAGAATCCGAACAAGTATGTATGCAGCAATAATCTGTATTTCGACTTCTTTTTGTCGTTCTTCCTGACTATTCTCTGCTGCACATTTGAAGTGCAACTTTTTTTTTATCCTACCATGGTGTTAAGAAATTAAGTGAAAAAAATTAACAATGAAAAGAGTGTTTTCTATTAACTCAGTTAATAGTCATTTAGAAGATGTTTAGTAGTAAAATTGTAGAGTGATTATAAATAAAGGATTATTTTGAGTGATTATAAATTTAAATTTTGGTCATAGCTCATTTGGATGTGGTTATTTGTCGAGGAATTGTAATTAATAGTTCTTTTGGATGATAGTTTTTCTATATAATCCAATTCTATCAAAGGATCTCCTTACTCAATTGAGTCACTAGAATATACTTCTTGTATTAATTTAGGGGAAAAGGTACATTATATAGTTCTTAGAGGACTAACTAACTAACTAACCCCAAATGTAACTTCCCAACTAACCAGAGGTTCCTATCATTTTTGTTGAGTGATTGCAGACAATAACTCGTTTGGATGTGATTAGAAACGAGCGATTATTTTGTGGGGTTCGAAATGAATAATTATTTTGAGTGGTTAGAAATGAGTGATTGTTTTGAGTGATTATTTTAAGTGATTACAAAAACTTATTTGAATGTTGTTGTTTGAAGAGTAGCGGTAAAAACTCATTTTTATTAACTCTTTAATAACGCGAAGCAAACATCCATTAGCATCTTAGATTTTTTTTTTTATTTTAATATTTTATGTTATGATAGCTTATGTTAGTTTCCTGTCCAAAAAATGCAGAAAAAAAAAAGAGTAACGGATAAGGATATAAAGATGGTAGAATGAAGTTAAGTTTTTCCTTCTTTTTTCCATGAGGTTGGATGGTCTAAGCAAAAAGTATTGTTACATTTAAAGGGAAAACAAAAAGTTCTATGCACATATGAAATTAAGGTATTATAATTTATTTTTAAGTTTGTGAAATTTTGGCTCCATTTGATAAACATTTGGTTGTTGGCTTTTGGTTTTTGAAAATTAGTTGATATAACTAATTTTACTCCAACCTATCAGCTTAAGCTTTAAGGTTGATTGATGGTTTAACATAATTAAACTTGATATCAGAACAGCAGGTCATGAGTTCAAATCTTTGCCAAGTCATTTTCTCACCATTTGATATTATAATTAAATTTATCCAAACTTATCAACTTAAACTTTTAGGTTGATTGATGATTTAC
>JBBMEG010000024.1:11105434-11128133 GCA_037832605.1 Cyclanthera cordifolia
TTTGATTGTGGCTTTGGCATTTGAATAAAGATCATCTCAAGATTTGGATTGTGGATGTAGGGCTAGTTCCTGAACCATGTTAATTCTGGTGTTGCTTTCTCCATCCCTTCTCTTATATTTTTATTCATCTCAATTATGCTTTCAATTTATTTTGTTTTTCTCTAAATTTGATATAAATTCTGAAATTTGTTTCAACAGAAGTCATTGTGACATTTCCATTGCTCGAGAATTCCGGTAGCTACAACAGCTTGTTGCTCTCTACTGTTGAACATATCATTGCTGCTATTCTCGAGCTCGGTGGCATTTGCTCGTTGCATAGTCACGAAAGTTTCTTATTGGTGATGATCATTTTCCACTTATCTCTTGCTTTGTATTAAGTGCATATTTTGAGAACTTTGAATGAAGTATCACCAAACTTTGGGCTATTTTAGAAATCCAACGACTCTTTTTTAACATTGAGATTTAAATATCATTTTTCAAACTTGTGGATAAATATTCAATAATATAGGTTATAGGCAAAATATTTCCTAAAGTACCTGGACAAGGCTAAGACCCTTTTAGAGGGTGGCCAAAGTCACCCCAACCCATCAGAAGGTTGGTTAAGTTCACTTGACCCTTTGAAGGGTCAGCCAAAGATTGTCGGAAACCTCTGGGCGCCGGTCAAAGGAGGTCGGGACCCCTTAGGGATCGACTAAAAAAGGTCAAGACCCTTGGGGTCAGTCAAGCCCAATCTGGCCCTCCCGATGGTCGGCCAAAGAAGGCTATCACCCCCTGGGGTCGACCATGGAGGTCGAGACCCCCCGAGGGTCGCCCAAGTCTAATCTGACACCCCCGGGGTGGGCCAAAGAAGGTTATGACCCCCAAAGGTCGGCCATGGAGATTAGGACTTTCTCTCAATAGTCGACCAAGTCCAAGTAACACATAGGACTGTTGCGTTGTTGGGTAGCAACAACCAGAGGTTACACCGAGAGGGTCAAGACCTCTAGGGGGTCGGCCGTGGAGGCCAGGATCTCTCAGGAGTCGATCGAGAAGTCGATGACCGTACAGGAGTCTACCATGGAAGTCAAGACTCTCCCCCAAGAGCCGACGAAGTCCAAGTAACACTTAGAACCGTTGTGTTATCATGATGCAATGATATGAGGTTATACCGAGAGGGCCAATGCCTCTTAGGGTCAGCTATGGAGACATGACCCCTCGAGGGTCGGTCGAGAGGGCCAATACCTCACGAAGTCGGCCATGGAGGTCAGGTCCCTCCCCTAGAAGTCGACCAAGTCCAATTAACATCTAGGATTATTACGCTTTAAGTTGTAATGCTTGAGAGTTACATCGAGAAGTCCATGACCCCTAGAGGGTTGACCGTGGAGGTCAAGACCCCCTAGGGTCGACCAAGTCCAAGTAACAGTCAGGGTTGTTACATCCCTAAGTTGTAAAGTTCGAGAGTTACACTAGTACTTATTCCAAGCTTAATGGTGGGCATTACAACGGTTAGTCATTAATCCACCATTAAGTGAGTTGCAACAGTTACAACTTCGGTTGCTATAAAAGAGTCAGAAGATCTTCATTTCAATCCAAGCTAAATCAAGTTGTTCCAAGCATTCTAAGCTAAAATGAAATATTCTTAAGCTAGAAAACTCTCTCTAAATACTCTCCAAATACTTTACTGACTTAAGCATTATAGACCATTTGGTTCACACCAAACTGGTGTGCTTAATTTTTGTCATTTTGTACGCATCTCGTTCTTAGTAATACAAATCATTACCATTGATACCATATGACCATTTTTCAGTATCAACAATATATTTGTTTTATTGTTTGAATATGCATTCATATTTTTTTTAGTTCAACAATAATTTATTGAGGACTCGATACAATGATCGATCATGAGCACACATTTTGTCGATTGAATTATTTATTTTTGGTATTTGTAATTTAATATTATATTAATATTTTGTGGATTTATTTTTATACATTTGTCTGTATTTATAATTTAAAGGCACTTCAACGATTTGTTTAAGTTTAAATATCATGCAATTTGAAATTTACTTGATTTTGACTAGTTAATTTTTCTAAAAACTACACTTTCTATTCTAAGAAATTAATAAATATTAGAAATATATTTATATATTATTTTTTTGATAATGAAACAACAAACTTATTTTCAACCCAAAAGAAGAAGAAGAAAAAAAAAAAAAACTTATTCTCAACATCTGGACTAGTAGAAACTTGAGATCTTCTAGCACACTATGTTATTTCAGAAGTTATCTAAGTCCAAAATTTATAAATAAGTTTATTGCAAAATTATTTTTTCTCTCTCCAAAATTAAATATTCATAGGTCAACAATGATTATATTAGTAAACTAATTAGTTAATGTTATAGGCTAAAATATCTTAGAATACTCGGACAAGGCCAAAATCCCTGAGGGTCGGCTAAAGGATGCTGCGAGTCCCCAAGGGTCGGCCAAAGGGTGCCAGAAAATCCCAGAGGTCGGCCAAGGAAGTCCCACAAGTTGGCCCTTACAGCCTCGACCCTCTTAAGATCGGCCAAAGAAGGCGAACTTCCCCTAAGGGCAAAGCCGTGGAGGTTAGGATCCCCTAGGAGTTGACCGAGTCCAAGTGACGACTGGATCCGCAATAACGACCATAAGTTACGCTAAAGGTGAACACCCCTCTTAAAAGGAGCAAGCCATGAAGGTCATTATTGACAGAGTCCAAAACCGATCCCTAAAGGGACGGTCGAAGGCCAACACCCCCTAAAGGAGGAAAAGTCGTGGAGGTCAAGACTCCCCTAATAGCTGATCGAGTCCAAGTAACATCCTTAGTCGTTGCACCCCTAAAGGGTAACGTCTTGGAGTTACACCGAGAAGGCCCAAACCTTTAAGAGGTCGGCCATGGAAGTGAGGACCTGCAAAGGTTGGCTACGTCCAAGTAACCCCCAAGACAAGACCGTTTACACCTCTCAAGTTTAAGGTCAAGAGAGTTTATCTAAGCCAAATCAAGTTATAAGCACGTTCTAAAAGCTCTAAAACTCTCTATACACTCTCATAAATTTGTTTACTCACTTAGGCATCGAAGGCCCTATGACTCACACCACACCGGTGTGTCTAATTTTAGTTGTTTTGCACGCAAATTCGTCCTCAGTAAACAAACTGAACCGTTGATCCCAGTTGACCTTTTTTGGCATCAACACTTAAGACAAAATATAATTAAAGATGAACTAACATCTACTCGATTGTGGTTCGAGTCTCATCTCAATAATGTAACGTTGAAATTAAAAAAAATAATGATAATTTCACACTTCAACGCATTTAATAACATTATAATCAATATTTATTAATTTGATGATTTTATTAAATCATATAAATTAAATTATATATGTATATATATATATATTTATTTATTTATTTATTTATTTATTTTTATTTATTTATTTTTGTTTTTGTGTTTTTTTCCCCGTAATGCTGGTGTTGGAATTTAACTGATTCGTTCTTATTCACTGTCGCTGAACTAAGTGCGCTCCCTGAACGGTGATTTCCTTAGCTCTCCTTGTGCGCAACATCGTGCAATTGCAAAATGAGCCCTCGTTTAGTTCTTCCAATCTACAGATTACTTCTCAGAAATTCTCAGATTTCTATTTCTTCATCTTCATGTGGGATTCGGCGAATTCTGTACTCAACTCTGTTGCTAAATCCTGAGTTTCCTATCAAATGGCGGCCTGATGATCTCCGTTTTTCATATTTTATGAGATCAAATCGTCAATCCGAAATTCTTTCGTGTTTCAGGAGGTACAGTGGCGGTTCGGCCAACTCGAAGCCCGAATTCGATCAGGTTAGAGAGGTGGACATGATCAATCTCAAGTTTGCCGAAGCGAGGGAAGAGATAGAGTCGGCCATGGAGTCTAAAGAGACCGTATATTTTGATGAAGAGGCCGAATGCGCTCGGGATGTTGTGAAGGAAGTCTTAGAAATGTATGAGGGGCTTCTTGCGAAGTTGGCTGAGAGCGAGAGGAAGGCATTGCAGAGATCTATGGGGCTTAAGATCGAGCAGTTGAAGGCTGAGCTTAAACAGCTTGACGATTAGATTGAGGTTCGGGTCATGTATTTTATTTTCTTCTTACCGATTTTGAACATGTCCAATTCAATTCCCATTCATTTTCTTGCTTGATTGTTTCTTTTGATGACTGGGAAATCAAGTTTAGCGTTAATAATTTCAGCTCTAGGGTTAAGGACAGCTGGTAGGATTGTAGGAACTTGTTGAGTTGTTTCTTCCTCGAGAAAATGATGCTGCTGCTAGGAAAAAAATGCACTTGATATTTTTCCGATTTGACGTTTATTCTAAATGGTTTGATGATAATTACGGATATGCAAAGCTAACTATCAAGAATTACAGAAAAATGCGAGACAAAATATAATGATTTACGTGGTTCACTAATGTTGTATTGCTACACCACGAACATAGGAGAGAAACAGTTTTATTTAGGTGATAAGAATACGGATGTTTAGTCAAACGGAACTAGAATTTTAAGAGAGTTATATATCATGCACTCTCATAAAATTCTAATAAAACATATGACCCAAAATACATTAGAAAAAAACTCAATACTAAAGTAAAAACCCAACCACATATTCCACTTGCTCACCGGGAAGTAAGACCTCCGACTAAGTAATCATAGTGCAACAAGTTCAAGGCATTTCAACAGGTGTTCGTGAATCTTGTTTATCGTTTTGTTATTGAGAACTTAACTACCCATGGCATTAGTATTTCTACTATACTATATACATCTCGTTTCAATTTGGTTTTGGGGTAAAGTAGAAATATCGTATTGAATGTATGTGTCCTGAGTTCCTCATTCGAGATTCGAGTGTGGGATCAAATTTCTATAGTGTTGGTTCTTCTGGAGTAAAACTGAAGAACTAAGTTATATGGAAAACTCTCGTGAGAATAATTTGGAATGTCAGAGTGCGCTCTAGAACTTGGAAGCTTTAAAAATGAGAATAGAGCTAATTTATTGATGGGCTCTTGGACAGAGCCATTTTGGTGGAGTTTGATTCTTTCTTTTCTCCTTGTGAGGGGCTGGGGTAAAAGCAAAGAGTGGTTCCTTGAGGAAAAAAATGAAAAGAAATTGTGCAAGTTTCTGGCTTCATATTTCATGGTGCCACTGATTCTGAATTTTATGGAATCTGCTTTGATTGACGATCCAATGTTTTGGTTTTAGAGTCAAGGATACATAAGTTTTTAGTGTTAGGCTGAGGTTTATTCATATACGAAGTAGATATAGTCTTTTTCAATTGATCTGCCTTTCCTGCAATTTTTGTTACCAGTGAGGCAGTGAGTAGAATCCTATGCATGCTAATCTGAGTACACATACAAATTATATTTGTATATTACCTTTATTGATTCAAGAACAACCACCTCACGTCGATTTGGGATGAGTCTTGATTTCTCCCCTTCACTCGAGCCAGATCCAATGGTGGTTCCCTGACATATGGGTCTACGCCCCCATCTTTCGAATGTGTAGCTTGATTCATGAGATGATTTATCAGAAGCACAAGCCCCCCCTTTCTTAGGATTATAAGTTGAATGTTCAACTTACCGAGAATTTTTGCCTTGTTGTATTATCTGGATTATCTCATCGTAAAAAATACGCAGAACTTGACCTCTCTTCTGTAACACTTTTCTTATTATCAAAGAAGATTTTTCCATTTAAAAAATAATAATAATAACTACCTTCATCTTAATAGCAGCATTGTATTAGTTTTAGAAGGTGATGGTGGATTGTTCCAAACTCAATATCTTGTGTCTTGCAAGATATTTACAAGTTGGATTTTCCCTTACGAAGAACCAAAACTTCACAAGTAACTCATATTTGGAGTCGTTCATTAGTAACAACATGACAACAGTACTACTACAAGTTTAGCCATCCAACTACATGGTGGTGCCAGTGCATATTGGTTTTTGCAACTAACTACTGCAAGTAAATAACTAGCAACAAAGACATGTTTGATTTCCACTCTATATGTGGAGGGAAGAAGCATTGTCATATCACTTGGATTAAAATAAAAGTGGCATGTTTTTAGTCATGTCACATCCTGTCCTTGTATCTCTCAAAGTTCTAAAAAAATCTGCATTCTAAAATATGTATATTTTGTCTCATCCTAAGCTTCTGGATTGTATAAATCACTTTTCTGTAAGGCAGATAAGTGTGAATGGGCTTTCCTATAAATGGTAGATTTTAGAAACTGGCTAATATGTATTTCCTTCTTGATACGCCTGTGATTCTGAGGGGTTGCTTCTCAAAGCTTTGTCCAATGCCACTGTCATCACAATCTTCCATACGCCAGCCCTTCCTTCTCGCGCCTAGGCTTAGACAAAAGACTAGGATTGTACATGGTTCGGGTTAGATTAGGTTATGATGATTTTTTTGACCAACCTGAAATTTCGGATTGGTCAAATCGCCAACCCATCCAATCCTATGTATTAGAGTAATCCAACCCAACTAATATATTTTTTGGTTTGGGTTGGGCTAGGTTTATATCTTATGTTCTCTTTAAGGCCCGGTCGGTAGCTTATGAATATATATAAAATGAAGAAAAAATGCATGATACTAGATTCAAACTCAAAATGTGCGTATTGTTAGTATATCCAAGGTTTTAAAATGCTAAAGGCGGCCTCGAAACTTTTTCCTCTGGAAGAGGCAAGGCTAAGCCTCGAGACGGTATGAGGCTTTAGCCTCAATTTTAATTAAAAATATTATAAAAATTCTAAATTTATGTAAACATGTATGGTAAAACATATTATTAAGTGTAAATACATAAAACATAACATCAACACTAAGATTGATTTTTTTTTTTTTTTTTTGAGAATAAGAAACAATTACATTGTTGAATGAAATACGAGTGAATTTTCTAAGAACCTATAGTGAATAGGTCAAAAAACTCCAAAAAGAGATGGGGAGGAAAATAAGCCAACAAATGACCAAAAGTAAATGAATGGTTTTGAAACTATTATGTGGATAAGAATCAATAAGAGAAAATATGTAATCTAAATGGATGACTAAAGAAATTTTTGAAAATGAGATCACGAACAAAGTCTAAGTAGTTAAAGTATTAATTATTCATATTATTATGGCTCAAACTCTTATATTTAAAATAATTGAAGAAACTAATACTATTCTTCTAGTTATTCTATGAGGCGTAGGGGATTTAAACCTTAGTGCATTACTATAGAGGCGTAAGCCTTTTATGATTCAACAAAGGCGTAAGACTCGAGAATAAAAGTTAGACTTGCTAGAGGCGTAAGCCTCAATAGTCTTTTATAACATGGAGTACATCGTACATGTTCTCTACCGACATGCTAAAAACATATCATGTTAATTAGTCTTACACATATAATATTATTCTTAGTTCGGGTTGGGTTGGATTTGAATGAGCCAAAGTTGGTGAATCTGAGAACTGACCCAACCTAAAGAAAATTATAAAACTATAACCTAATCTAACACAAAGTAAATTATAACCCAACGTTTGGGTTACTCAAGTTGTCTGATTTGTTTTGTCCACACCCCTACAAGAGACTCTGAACTCTGCTTCAGTATCTTTCTTCAAGACAGTTAAGAATGGTTTTAAAACACGATTGCAGGTTCGAATAAGGATTACGGAAATAATAAAGGTTCAGAGGGAATAGATTCTATTATTGACAATCAGAGGATTTAGTATCCCAAGTTTTTCTTAATGATCAAATGCAGTAAGGTCAAAACAATTATTCCGTGAGATTAGTCGAGGTGGGTGCAAGCTAAGCTTGAACACTTATTGATATAAAAATAAGTGTATGAGTAAATAATTGGATCTGCTTTACTAGTTGAACATTAATCCACCAATGCCATGATCTATTCAAAGAAATTGAGGAGTTTCCAGACCACTTGGTCTACAACTTGAGGCATAAACTTGGGTTCCTGACTTTTCTAGCAGCCTGGGTCAGAATCTTTTTGAAAGACCATACAAAATAATTTGATTGACATCCAAACAAAAGAAAGTAGGGTTATGCTGAGGGCTATGCATTGAAACTGAGGGAGATGATATGTATGTAGGAAAATAAGCTAGGAGTATTCATTGAACTTGGCAACAGAATGTCTTTTAGGATATACCAAACATTCCTGAATTTCTGATGAAATTCTTTGTGGAGTTTTCTGTCCTCATCTTGCTTCATCTTCTAACTTGTGGTTAAGATTCTGTCATTATTGCAGACTATTTCTCTTTGTATGTTGGAAGGTTTATTTTAGTGGGTAGATATTAGCGGTTTTGAAGAAGAAATTCTAATAATAGCTCGTTTCAATGAGATTATTTGAAGAGTGATTATACAAACTCATTTATAATAGTTTTATAAAACCTTGAAACAAACGTACTCCTAGACGATCTTTTTCACAAAGTTAATTTTGTACTTTTTGTATAGGAAAATTGTGGTAGATTTGTTATTTTCACAAAATAATTATAAATGTAGTCAAATTTTAAAATATCTGCATGTATAATCATTAATACAATGATTATTTTTGCTATTTTTTTTTAAAGTGACTATATTTATCATATTTAAAAAAACATATATAGACAAATTATTTTGTTCATCCTTTATACATCTTGATCTCTGACGGACAGGTCGAATCGAATTCCTGTTTAATAGCTTGAACTTGAATGCTTATCCTGGGTTTACTTTTACAGCTTTGCTCAGGTCCTTTTCGTCCTTGATCTAGATAACTATAGGAAAGACTGAGTTAGCTAACCTACGTCCATAGTGCCCCTATCAGTTTACTATGAAGAGAAAAATCAAAAGGATCGAACTACCTACTCATCTTAAGAGCTGTGACACCGAATCAAACGTTTAGAGAAGAAGAAGTGGCTTCATCCTTAATTGTTCGTTTCTAGTTATTAGTTCAATTTATGATGGTTTCGTCGTTGACATCCTAATGTTATAGGATCGTGCATATGTTCCATAAAAATAGTGAAAGTATGCTTAAATAGACTCAGACACTCATGAATATCAATAAAACATAGGCTGATGGCTGATGCCTAACTGCTATAACTGCTCTAGGAACTTCTTTGAGGTGATGGATTTAATATTTTCCTTGAATTGATAAAGCTGCAATTCATTAATTTTGTATAGAATGAGGTAAATTTCATCTTCAAATCTGAACATTAAGATGTTAGTTATGATGGATTTAAGAATTATGTATGTTATAACATAGTCTTGCAAATAGTTTTCGGGGTTGGCATGATGATTAGAAGGTTTTGAAGGTGTGCTCCCGTCAAGGTTTTACGCGCTTTGGCTTACTCGCTTGGGCGGATCCAACTTTTGAGATCATCAAATGCCCGCTTGGGTGGGTTCCTCGGAATTTCGGGGGACTAACAACCTAAAGCTCTGATACCATATTAGAAAGTGTGTGCAACCTTCTCAAAACCAATTGGCTAGGAGAGGAGTAGCTCACCTTATCTTATGTGTATGTTGAAGAGTCCTCACATTTTCAATATGGGAGAATTTGCACAAGATGAGTATCTCCAACATGGCTCGGAATATACCCTCTTTGGCTTACTCGCTTGGGTCGGATCCAACTTTTTGGGATCATCAGATGCCCGCTTAAGTCTTTGCCCGCTTGGGTGGGGTCCTCGGAATTTCGGGGGACTTACAACTTGGAGCTCTGATACCATATTAGTTTGAGAGCAATTATCGTGTATTGCTTGCTTAAATATATTCACACTAGGTCTTCTTATATAAGAGAAATACCTTATACAATTATGGAAATATAAAGAATAAATATTTAAATACAATTTTGTCAAATATTCCTAAATGGTTAGAATTTTCTAATATTCCTTAATAATAAAGATTCCAACAGGTTCGATACTCACTTGCGACATTAATTTGTTAACGCCTCTCTTGTCTCCATTCCTTCAATGTCTCCCGATATCTGGCCAAAGGACGAGTGTGGTTATTACGGGTATAGAGTAAGCAGAGTTTCAATTTTTTCGGTTTCCAAAGAAAAAAAAGTTATGGTCTTGCAAATATAGGTTCTCTATCAATATCTTGTTTGATGCAGTGGAAGAACTCCCCAATAATCAACCATTCAAACAGAGAGGGGGAAGGAAAAGACCCTTTCATTGGTGATGTATTTTAGCTATTTGCACATGGTTGAAAAAGGGTGATGTATCTGTGGTGGTTCCAAATTTTATCTAGAACTTTTAGCAGTGGACATTATTGCAATGCTTTTAGTTTTAGTGGTGGTTCATGAAGATTAAAAGACTTTACAAAATTTGTGGTGGTGTATGTTTTACTATTTTTCAAACTTTCCCTGTAGGTACATTTTTGTTGACTACAGCGGGAAGAGAAAGGAAGAGAAACAAGAAAGAATGGAAGAATAAAATTAATAATTGATGAGATGAAAATCTGACGGATAAAATGACGAGAAGAGATTCCATCTTTTCTCTTCCCATCTCATTCTACCACTCCAAACATATCCTTAGAGGTGTTTGATCCTTTGGTTTTTCATGTGTGATGTTCATCTCTTTGACCAATATGATGGTGATAGAGGGCGGTCTTATTAGTAGAGACTTAAAGTTTTTAAGATTTGCTCACTTGAAAGTTATAGGTTCATGTTGTTAGGTTAAACCACCAATCCAGAAAGCTTAAGCTTATAGATTAAGGTGAATCACTTTAATTTTAATAATAGAGGAAATGACTGGACAAAAACTCATATTCAAAATCTCTTGTTCTGATATCATATTGAATTATTTCAAATCGTCAATCAATTCAAAAGCTAAAGCTAAAGTTGATGAGTTGAGATCAATTTAATTATATCAACTTATAGTTCAAAATTCATGAATGAGCTTATCATAAAAAATTTTGTTCTCCCTAGTGTTTATTTTTTGTGGAAGAAGAGTGTTAAATTACTATTTCAAAAATTACTTGTTTGTATTTGGTAGTAAACACGAGCTCTTAACTATTCATCCAACCCTCTATCAAACTTATCACTCAACCACTATTAATTTCAATTCCCAAACAAGTAATTAATTACTTCACCACTACTAATATCAATTTCCAAACAAGTAGTTAAGTACTCCAATACAGTTAACATTCTCAAACGGGTAGTTAATTACTCTAAATACCATTAATCCCTTCACTCATTTTCACTCTTACTCTTTTCTACAAAAAAACAAACACACCCAAGTATGCAGCGAAGTCTCGTTTGTGGCTATTAAAAAAAATTAATATGATTTTGATGTTTGAACTTTCACTCATATAACTTCATTGTCTTCAAACTCATACCCTTGTTCATTTGAATTACTAAATTTGCAAAGCCTCAATTTTTATCGCAACACTCTTTCATTAAAATAATAATTTCAAGTTAATGAATGCATAATATAAACATTGTTTATTAGTTGTATGCTATCTTCAAACCTATTACTACACAAATCAAAATTACAATTCAATAATAAAGGATTAATCTTGATATTTTAACTATGGAAGGACTAGTATGAGAGAGAGAGAGAGAGAGAGGATTAAAAAACAATTAAGTTGTAGATTCAAGAGTTGCAAGAAATAAAATGAAAATGCATAGAAGTTGACCAAAACCATATACTAAGTTTGTTTTTTATATAGAATGAGCGGTAAACTACTATTCAAAAATCACTCGTTTGTATTTGGTTTCAAACAACTACTTTTAACTACTCATCGTATTCTCTGTCAAATCGTTCCATCAAAT
Organism: Cyclanthera cordifolia; assembly: GCA_037832605.1. NCBI lineage: Eukaryota > Viridiplantae > Streptophyta > Magnoliopsida > Cucurbitales > Cucurbitaceae > Cyclanthera > Cyclanthera cordifolia. The sequence continues at coordinate 11,117,172 of JBBMEG010000024.1, forward strand.
TTTACATCAAATATATCATTCAACTATTATTACTACGAATTCTCAAACAATAATTAATTATTCGACTACTATTAATATCGATCATCAAATAAGTATCCAACTATCATAATGCCTCCTCTCCTCTGCTCTTCATTCCACTCTTTTCTATCAAAACAAACACACCCTAAAATAGAAGGTGAATGGCTTGCGGAGAGAAGACAAGACTTTGTCTCCTAATGCATGTGCCCTCCATATTAAGGGAAGCATGCCCTCCACTTTCTGTTCTGCTTTTTCACTGCAAGACATGTTGAAATTTTGGAAAATCACTGCAAACGAGTTGCTCCCCTTAATTTCAGGTGACCAACTTGTGTTTTCAAATGAATAACAATAAAAATTAAGAAAAAAAAATAAAGCTAGTTTTTTTTCTTTTGGAAAATAATAATAAATTATAAATTTGGTCCTATGGTTTGAAGAAAGTTAGAGATAGTTTCAATCGTTTAAAAATCTAGATTTTAATCCATATTAGTTTGGAGAAATTTAGAATTTAGTTCTTATAATTTAGAAAAATATTGAATTCAGCCTCTATAGTTTAGAGAAATATATAATTTAGTCCGTATAATTTTAGTAAAATAAAATTTATTCCTTATGGTTTAAGAAAACCTAAAAAATAATCGGCGTTATTCGTAACTGATGTAACTTTTAATGCATAAATGATACAGGGTTCTTTTGCCCAATTGATTACTTAATCTCACACTCTTATTATTAAACACATAAATAATTAACTTCTATATATTTTATTCACCAAAAATTAGATATAAACTATTTTTTAGATTTTATCAAATTTTAGAGACTAAACTAAATTGTAGATTTTTTCAAATTATAAAGACTTAAGTTAAAATTTTAAAATCACAATTTTTTTTTTTTTCTGTGAAACGTAAATCACAAGAACTTAACACTAACTTTCTTCTACCTCAAAAAAAAAAAAAAAATTCAAACCATTGAACCAAATTTATAATTTACACAAAATAATATGTATTAAACTATTAATATAACTGTAGCTAAGATTTCGAAAAGGGTAATTTACATCATTTAAGTAATCTAGTGGTCAAAAGGCCTTACATAAATTCAAATGTGGTTGACTCTGAGGTAAATAATCAAGATATACATGAGTTGATTCAGATTCGGATGATATAAAAAAAAACACGAATGAGAAGGACAAAATGTAAGTTGCAAATGAATTCATCTAGGGTTCATAATAAAGAAATCTCTTCCATAACACTAAAAGCTGTACAAAATTGCAAAGTTCAATTTGATGCCATAAAGAAATCCAATTAATCAATCCTTTCCTTTGATTCTTACCCCCAATTTCCTTGAGGAAAAGAAAGAATTATTTCAACTTAAATTTGAGGACTGTTTTATTAGAGGTTGGGAGGTTTTGCCCCATTCTTCTGGAGGACTCTTTACCTCCATCAACAATGCTACCACTTCCTTCATGGTTGGCCTTTCTGCTGGAGATGAGTTCACACAAAACATTGCTATACCAAGTGTTTGAAGCATTTCCTGCACCATTTGATCTGGTAAACTTTGGAGCTTCGTGTCGAGTATCGATACGGTGGGTTCGAAGCTTGTCATCTTCTTCTTCACCCATTCAACAATGTGAAGACCATCTCCGACTTGACTCTCGATGGCACTGCGGCCACTTAGTATCGCTAGCAAAACAACTCCATAGCTATAGACATCACTCTTCTCAGTTATGTTCATGGTATACCCATACTCTGCAATGAGTTCAAAAAAGAAAGAAAGAAACAAATCAATGAAAGGTGGTCTATATCAACCTGCATGACAATGTAGTTATGGTTAGGACTTGACAAAACATGTATGCCGACCGTTATTTTATTATTGTTAATTTTTCTTTTATATTCATGAGTGTCTGAGTTAGCTTATCCATATTTTAACTATTCTCAAAGACAATTGCTTGAAGTTACTATACTTGTTATCAATATAACTCATAAGAAATTTAATTATTATGAATTGAATCAATAATCTTTTGACCATGATATGATGTATATTGAAAATGAAACAAGAATTACAAGATAACTATGTATAAGCCAACTCAAGGTCTAACTTCTCATTCATTTTGATAACTTCTCTCAAGCTTTCTACTATTTATAAAAAATTCCTCCAACTCCTTTGACATATTACTATTATGCCCCTACTTTACCTATTACTACTAATATATCTCTATAGGATGGGGGCTCATAGCTAAATTCATGATGGTTATGATATAAATATTAATATCATGACTAGTAATACAGGGAAAAAATTTGAGAAAATATCACATTGTGCAGATTATATAAACATAAAGGCTTCATGAATTCGTGAAACGATAAGTTGAAAAGGAAAACTACCTGGGGCGATATAACCATAAGATCCGGCTACTCTCGAAATTGCATGGTGATAATTTGGAGTGTTCATCAACTTTGCCAGGCCAAAATCTGCTAGATAAGCATCAAACTTTGAGTCCAGAAGAATGTTATTGCACTTGACATCTCTGTGAAGAATTGCAGGAACACAATCATGATGAAGATAAGCTAGACCCTGGGCTGTCCCGACCGCGATCTTATACCTCGTCTCCCAGTCCAAATTCCTGTTTCCTTGCAAGAGTTGTTGCAGATTACCATTTGAAATGTAGTTGTAGAGAAGTAGTTTGACACTTCTATTGGAACAATAACCTATGAGCTTCACTATGTTACGGTGTCGAATATGCCCAAGAATTTGAATCTCTGCCGCGCACGAGTCATCAGCTTCTTCATCTTGCTTTGTTTTCCATAGTTTCTTCACAGCAACTAATTCACCATTTGGCATGTCTGCCTTATAAACAACCCCAGAGCAACCTTTTCCAATAATATTTTCATCTTTCATGGATTCCAAGATGTTATCTATGGTAAAGTTGAGCTTCTGAAACGGGATGAAGGTCCATGGATAAGAGAAATCCTCAGAAGTCGATGCAGATGATAATGTCCCGGAATGTTTCTCTGCCATGTACTTACGGTTTCGTGAAACTAAAATCCACAAAGCAAAAACTAGGATGAAAATTACAGCAAGAATGATGGTAATCAAAGCAGCAGCTTTAGCAGACTTAAAGCCATTTCTTCGCATTGAACTCGAGGAACAGATAAATCCATCAATTGATTCACAAAGATTTAGGTTATGATAATATGCATCTTGTGATAGGGTTCTAAAAAATGGTGTTACAGGCATAGGACCTGAGAAATTGTTGTAGGAGATATTGAGGGAAGTGAGACTAGTCAAGAGACCCAACACTTTAATATTTCCATAAAGCATGTTATGGGAAAGATCAAGTGATTGTAACTGTGTCAAACTGGACATCGTCTCGGGAATTTCTCCGGTTAATCCATTCGAGCTCAAGTCCAGACCGATCGACAAGCTCTTCATGTAACCAATTTCTGGTGGTATAGCACCAGAGAGACTGTTGTAACTCAAATCAAGTAGAGTTAATTTCTCCAGGTTCTTAATGGACTTTGGAATTGACCCTGACAGTAGATTATTGTTGAGAATAAGTTTATTCAAATAGCTGAAGTTTCCAAAGCTCTCAGGAATTTCACCAATGAAGCTGTTTCGACTGAGATCAAGCTGCTCCAAGTTCACCAACTCCCCAAGCTGGGGAGGAATTACCCCAGTTATATAATTATTATGCACATCAAGTAGCTCAAGAACTGTAATATTAGCAATCTCAGATGGAAGACCACCTGAAAAATGATTCATATACAAGTCAAGAAAGACGAGATTCTGCAACTGGCCTACCTCATTGGGAATCTGGCCTGAAAGCTGGTTTTCTCCGAGCCTCAACCTCACCAATGATTGACAATTCGCAACACTTCGTGGCAACACACCAGATAACGAATTTCCAAGGAGTAAAAGCTTGCTCAACTTCTTCAAGCCGAAAATTTCTTCTGGAATAATCCCAGTGAGTTTGTTTCTTGAAAGATCAAGGGCATATAACTCAGTACAATTGCCAAAGGAAGATGGTATAGTTCCTGATACAGAATTGCCCCACAAGAAAAAACTTTGCAGGGATTTCAAATTGCCAAGTTCTGTTGGAATTACACCTGATAATTGATTATTATCCAGCTGAAGGGCAGTTAAGCTTGTACAGTTGCCCAACTGCCATGGTATCGAACCTGAGATTGAATTGTCTGATACATGAAACTGTTCAAGAACGACCGACTTCCCTAAATCACTTGGGATTTCACCAGAAAGATCATTCTCCGAAGCATCAAAAACAACAAGCGCAGAGCAATTTGAAATTTCAGACGGTATTGCCCCTGATAATGCATTGCCCCAAAGAAACAAACTAGTAAGCTTCTGCAACCTACCAAGCTGAGGAGGAATATAACCATTCAACTTGTTCATGTGCAAATACAAATCTCTAAGCTCAGAACAAAGTCCCAGCTCCGGAGGAATTGAACCTGACATCTCAGTATCATAGAGTGACAAAGTTTGGAGGTTGATCAAGTTCCCAAACGTAGACGGTATAGCCCCGGAAAGGGCAGTAGCCGCTGCCCCGAACGTAGTGAGATTAGTAAGCAGCCCTATCTGCAACGGAATCTCTCCAGAAAGATACGGGTTCCCTCCGATTCGAAACTCTTGGAGAGATACCAAAGAACCAAACTGTGATGGTATGGAGCCATTAAACAGATTGTCTTGGAGGCAAAGGCTTTGCAGAGAACTCAAATTCGAAAGCTGTGGAGGAATCTTACCAGACAACCTATTGGAATTCAGGAAAAGGAACTGAAGTGAAGAAAGAGAGCCAAGCTGAGGAGGAATAGAACCATAGAGATTGTTGGATGAAAGGTCCAACAAGCGAAGATGAGTGAGTAGACCAAAAGAAGAAGGGATTGAACCAGATACATTGGTGGAAGACAGATTGAGAAGTTGCAGAAAAGATAAAGAAGATAACTCAGTAGGCAAATAAGAGAGATTCAAGAACATTTTAGGAAGAGAAAGTGAAATCACTCTATTCTGAGGTGAACAAGTAATTCCTTCCCAAGAACATGGGTTTTGGCTAGATGGATTCCAAGAACGAAGAACAGAGGAAGAAGTAGGACCAGCAGCGGCAATAAGAGAAATGAGTGCTTCTCCATCAGGAGATAAAGATACCCCCATTGTTAAGCTTAAGCATAAACCTAAAAGATACAATAAACACCGTTTAAGAAATCGATTGATTGTTCCTTCCATTAGAGCTCTGAAAAATAGCTTATCCTCGAAAACGATTTATGTTCAGAAATGTAGCTTCCGAAACCTCGGTGGTTGCTTAGCTTTGCTTCAATGGCGGATAAAAGATACTCACCCAACCTTAACGAATAATCGCATGTGAAATAGGTTTCAATGGTGGAGAGAAATGGAAACGAATGCTTAAATCAGACTCTATACAGCATGTGAAATCGAAAAAATATATATATTATCCAAAAGCAACCCCACACCGGAAAAAAAAAACTGTCTCAAATCAATCAATAGCAATAAATGTCGAGATCATCCAAGGCACTGTAACTCACCACCTCCGATGCTTGAATCGAAGATATCGCCGGCGGCGACCGTAACAGAGCCGATATTACCGGAGCAAAGTTGGACGGAAAGAAGAAGAGGCTAATGCCTAGGAGCTTGAAGGTCTTCAACAATGGAAGCCATGGAATGTGGATGAAACTTGAAGGTGTTTTTGCAGAGCTTGTTGGTACAGCTTCGATGGCGATTACAGGGGAAAAATGTGAATTGAATATATGATTGGACAGTGTTTATGTAATAATAGTATGGAGACAAACTCAAAAAATAAAGTGTATATAAATATATATATATATATATATTAATAATAATATTAAATAAATAATAATAATAGTATGGAGACTTGGATTTGATTTTTTTTTTTTTTTTTTTATGAAATGATTTTATTTGTTGTTTTTAAATGGAAAAATAGCATGACTTTATATTGATGCAGTCATTACTCATTGATTTGGGTTTGTGCGCTAATTTTTATTATAATATTATTTTGGTTCTTTTTAGATTTGTTTTATTTTGATAACATCGAAATTTTAATCGCCTTATATTTTATATAAAAAGTAAATTAATATAAGAAAAATACAAATGTATTTCATTTTAATTTTAAATAAATCTTAAATTCTATTGATGGGTGGGTTTCAAATGAAAGGTTTAATATATATATATTTATAAACACACATTTATATTTGAATAAAAATAATGAATTTATTATAGATATTCAAAGTGAATATAAATTTTATGTATGTATCTAAAATTAATTTAAATTATACAAATATTCATTTATTTAGCTAATATTTATTTTAATTTTTAATAATTTTTATTCTTCAACCTCAACGCTAGTAGAAGATAGTCATCAATGATCGGAGAAGATGGCCGCCAATGACTAGAGAAGATGGCTTCAATCGTCAGAATCTTTATCGTTGATGTCGTCGGGAAGCTCCATCGCCGCCAATACTCCATTCATAAATGTTCAATGCTTAATCTTCTTGATTTGATACTAAATTTTCTCTCCGATTGTTGACGATGGCAGGCGCAACAAAAAAAAACTCTAATATTTGTCTGCAACAAGTTTTTGTTAGGTAAAAATTAAAAAAATATATATAATATTAATATGTATACAATATTGTATTTATAATACTTTTAGGTTAGATATTGTATTACAATAGGTTATATGTATTATACCACAATCAATAATAAAAATACCAATTTAATACTCTATATTTATAAATCATTAACATGCTAACCATAATAATACCTATCTAATTATCATAATAATACGTTGATTAGTATAAATACAATAGTAATACAATTCAGATTGAATGGTAAACGTTAAAGTTATAATATATCAATAATACCAACTCTGAGTTGTGATGATTAAATAGTATAATATAAAACTAGTTGGTGATTAATAAATACAATATTAATACAAATACATATATAATACCTTATTAATATAATACATAAATAACAGATACTTAATGATATTTTTGTAAATAAAGTCATTTTCAAATTAGAGTTTTTTAAATACAATCGCACAGCTATTTTTGCAGTTTTGAATTTTCAAATGGTCTCCTTCCTACAGAACATCGTCGACTCCGGACGGTGAAAGTTGGCGATCTTTGATGACGGCGAAGAATGAGATCGACAGCGAAATGAACGGCAAATTTAACGGGGGCGGTGAACGAAGAGTAAAACGGCTGCAATGAATTACGAGTAAAACGGCGGCGATGAACGATGATGTCGACAGCGACTACGAAGGTCGAATTCAACTGACCGTGAATATCGTTGTACGATAGAAGGTTGGAGGTTGGATTTTAATGGAGGTGGGTTGTAATGGAGAATTTTTTTTATGTTTAAATTTTCTTATTTCTACGGATATAATTGTCATTTCATAATAAATGTATTTCTATTTTCTTTAATGTTTGAATATTATTGTCAATAGTTTAAAAATTAGATATCACTGTAACTAAATTACTAGAGTTGCAAAACTCCCATCAAAATATATGTATTAAAACTAAACATTTAAAAAAATAATTTAAATTTTAAAATATATGAAATTTCTACAAACTTTTATGTAAATTGAAGTTATAAATTTTTTTGAATGGTAATTTATTGATTTTATAACACATACATATTCAAATAATTTAGTGCAGTGGTTGATTTAATGATACTGAGGTTTAATCAAATTTTTCTATAATTTTAGTATAGTAATCAAAATATCAGACATTTAAATTCTCAAATCTCATATATTATTAAACTCAAAAGTAATACTTAGTCAATTTATGTATTAAACTTCTGTTTTTTCATAGTTGTTTATGTCTGTTATTATTATTTTCAAGTCCAAAATAATAATAATATTTCTTAATATTTTGATCAATTATAAATTTTAGATTTGGGTGGATAACTATTTCATTTTTTTTCAATTTAAAAATAAAAAATAAGCATATTTCTTGTTTTATTTTATTAAAAAAAAAAGGTTAAAAACCAAAAACAACATTTGATTCTTAATTACAATAAAATAAACCAAACCCTTTTTTTTTGTTGGACAAAATAATATTATTCATTTAATATATCGTAATTATAAAAAACAAAAATTACTAATAGGGAATTTGTTATCAATAGCCACATTCCAAATATTTGAAATCTTTTTAAAAATATTTTAATATTTTTGTTTTTAATCGATTCAAATTTATTATTTTCAAATAATTTAACTTGATTGAAATGTCATTTTTAGATTAAAATGTCACCAATTGATTAAAATTATATTTGAATATTTTCTAAAACTTTGCAACTCTTTTTTTTTTTCATTATTCACAAAAAAATCTCCAAAAATGAACCTATGAAATCAAATACACGTAACAATGAAATCACTATTTTATTTTAAAATGTTTCAAAAAAAAAAAAAATTTGTTTGATTGAAAAACTTAAAATGTTTCAATTTAACGTCTTGAATCACATAATTTTGTCAACTGCAAAATGTTCAAATAATCTGAAGAAGGCTTCGAGTTGGATTGAAAGTTTCAATATTTTCTTTTTCTTGTTATATATTGAAATTTAATAAAGATTTTTCCATAATAGGGAAGAAGGAAAAAGGCAAGCATGCCTCGAAAGCGTTTGAAACCGTCTGTCTATAAGTTACGCCAATTTCCTAAGTATAGATTACCAAAAAAAAAAAAAAAAGAAGCGTTGGTATAACCGAAACCATTAATAACACCTAAAACGACAAAGTAAATTAAATGAAACAGGTCTGGCATGAATAATATAAAAGACATTCGTAACAACTTCTCCATTAAAGACTTAAGTCCAAACCTCTGAAATAACTTAGTCGAAAAGTAAAATCAATGAATGTTCATACATGAGTCTCTTCAATACAAGAACGAGTTACCTGACTATAATTATATAGACAACTTTTATCATTAACTTAATGAATGTCTTAAATTTGTTTATTGAACAAACTTTAACTAATTTAATCACACATGGAAAAGGAAAGCATATAGTTTCAAACCCTCAATCCATAGGGTAAATGAAAATTTCAAGCTAGGGAAATTCAAAGAAACAAAATAGCCCTTGTCTTGTAGGTTACCTCCATTTTCAAGTACATAATAAAGTATTAAATAAAATAAATTTGTATAACTGAAATCAATAATAATACTCAAAAGGCTAAGAAAATTAAGGAATGTTTGGATGAGGTAGGAAGGAAAGGGAAGGGAAGGAAAAGAATTTGTTTCCATTGTTTGACTGTGAGTCTTCATCTCATCGATCACTAATTTACTCTTATTTTTTTTTCATTTTATCTCTTTCATTTCTTTTTTTTTCCTCTCATTTTCTTTTCGTCGTAGCCAAACATAAAGTAAATAAAACATGTCTTACACGGATGATAGAAAATGTACATATATAGCTTATCATTAATGATCTAAGTCCAAATCTTGAAGTAATTTAGTAAAGAAAAATATTTGGATGCAGTCGAGCTGCATCTAGCCCCATATAGGCACACATGATTTTTTTTAATTTAAAAAAAAAAAATTGTGGTACACACGATATCACTAGTAACAGGATGCAGCCTATACTGCCTCCAAATAGCGGTTTTAGTAAAAAGCAAAACCATGAAAATGAGCCACTTTCTTATCTAATTCTATTTAATTTTGTTTATCAATAACACCATTAACTTGATGAATGTTAAGATAATGGAACAAACTTAACCTAATTTGATCATATACGGCTACAGTGCGAAGGGAAATGAAAGGAAATGAATGGATAAATTAAAAAAATTATAAATAAATTAATGGTTGATACAATGAAAATTAGTAGATCAAACGAAGGGATCCCTTCCCTATCCGTCCCACCTCTTTTCCACCCACGCCAAACATACACATAGATTTTAAACCCCATGGCAAGGCAAGGGGCAAAATGGGAATTTCAAACCTAGGGCAGAGATCGAAGAGAATCAAATATTTCAGGGCCATGTACAAGAGTGAGGCCTCTCAGCCTATGCCTTGGAAAGGCAATAAAAAAACCACTCTAAGCCTGTGAAAGCCACTTCGTATATTGTGAAAACTTTTAGTTAGGGGCAATTTCGTAATTTTTCCAACTATTTCTAGTCTTCTTTTTTTAATTCAATTCTAAAAATTTGATTACATTAAAGGTTTTTTAAAGTATATAATAAAAAATTTTGGTAAAATATCATTCAACTTTCACATGAAAGTTCAATTTTAATCCCTTTAACTTTTGTTTTATTTTGATCTCTCAATTTTTAAATGTCTAATTCTAGTTTCTAAACTTTGAAGAAAAAAAAAATTAAAATTAGTCTTTATAATAAATTTAAAAATAAAATTAATTCAATAATTTTAATATAATCAAAAATAAAATGCGAAGACTTTAAAATTTTATAGAGGAAAAAGATAATTTCATTAAAAATATATATATAAAAAAAAAATTATATATATAGATAGATAGATGGATGGATGGATGGATGGATGGATGGATCGATAGATAGATGGTTAGATAGACCAATTTTAAGTTTTTAAGTCCAAGGATCAAAAACTTAAAAATGTAGGGACTAAAATTAGATTTTTGAAAGTTAATGGACTAAAATGGAATAAAATTTAAAGTTCAGGACTAAAATTCAATTTTTGAAAATTCATGAACCAAAATAGAACAAGGGTTAGTTCATGAACCAAAATAGTATTTTATCCAAGATTTTTTTAAAGAATAGATATCTTTTTCAATGCATAGGGTTGGAAGGAACATGCCATTGTATATTTTATCTTGGTTCATATAAATTATGAAGTTGATCCTTATGATTTGAAGAAAAAAAATTAGAATTTAATACTTGTGATTTTAAAAATTAGAATTTAGACTTTTTGGTACGAAGTAAATTAGAATTTAGTCTATATGATTTGATAAAAACTA
>JBBMEG010000024.1:11148229-11163922 GCA_037832605.1 Cyclanthera cordifolia
ATATTATTTATTTAATTTTTTTTTGTCCCACTTATCCAATATTTCATTATTCATTTTTATAAGCACAAACCATTGGACATCCCTATGAAAAAAAAAAAGAAAAAAAAAAGAGTATATAATTATAAAATAACCCCACAAAAAAGCTCTACTTAATATGATTATAATTATAAAAAAACGTACTCACTTTTTTTTCAAACAAAGTGAGTGATAAATAAATATTTATGATACTTAATTAGTTCAGTAACATGAATCCTTTCTCTCGTGGTTGTAAAGTCAATAAGTTAAATATTTATAAGTTTGTATTTTTTAAAAAGAAAAATAAATGGAAAATTAAAAAATTATTTTTATTTTGTTAATATAATGCAAGTTAAATTTACTAGCTAGTTCAATTGATCTAATTTAATAATCAACGCAATATAAATTTAAAATTTCAAACCAAACATTCTCCAATCTAAACATCCAAAAAAAGAAAAACTAAACCAAGTATAAAATACTTATTATTTAATAAATATTTTCCTGTCATTTGATTATGATAAATTAAGTAGACAATAATTAATTATTAAAGAAAAATATTAAATTTACCTTTTTTTTAATTCAACATAAAAAGAAAAAAAAGAAGTTAGAATTCAAAAATTGAGATTAAAAAAGTTGATGCTAAATGTCTGTCGAAGATCTCAAATATCCCACATCGATAAGGTAGGGAGTCCTCTAACCACATATAACACAAGATGAGTTACTCTTCTCATTGCAATTAGTTTTGAGATGGATGCCCACACTTTCTAACTATGCCAATAAAATTATTACTTTTTACGGATTATTTTCTTCCTCTAAAAAGAGACTTGCTTATTTTTAAAAAATTTAATTAATAGATTTTCTTTGTATAAATATACGTTGAAATAAGTATTTTTATTTTAACAATCAACTATATGGTTTAAGATTAATGTATACTTTTGTATAAAAAAATTATTAAAAAAAATATAAATAGGACGTGGATCCCGCCTCCAACATGCAAAAATTGTTAGTTTCATTTAAATTATTTTTAATCTTAAATTATATACTTAATTGTTAAAGAAAAATACTTATAATTTAAGATTAATGTATACAAAAATAATTTGTATACTTATAAATTAACTGTATAATTTAAGATTAATGTATACTTTTGTATAAAAAATTTATTACAAAAAATAGATATTAAAATTTATAGTTTCTCCTTCTTTTTTTTAATTTAATCATTAAATATATTTTCTTTGTATAAATGTACATTGAAATAAGTATTTTTTTGAACAATTAACTATATAATTTAAGATTAATGTATACTTTTGTATACAAAAATTTTATTAAAAAAATGATATCAAAATTTAGAAAACAAATAGAAATAAACGACAAATGTTCGTTTGTGGTGATGTGGATGGAGACAGTTTTCTCGCGAATATCTCTAATTAAATGACTAATTATCAGATTTATTTAGAAGAAAATAAAACTTTTAAAGAAAATAAAAAAATAATGAGAAATGGAAATTAAAAGAAAGGGCAACCGGATAAGGGAAAGCAGTGGCAGGCAAGAAAGATGCCACGTTGGCAGGATGCACGTGATGATGGTGTTGTGTTCGCGTGGAAAAGTGGATTTTTGCCCGCCATCTGCCCTCCAATACCGGTGCAGCCTGTAAAATTCAACACCAGAACTACCTTGTTTTATTTTATTTTTATATTTATTCCTGACCGAATTATTTTTTGTTTTATTGTGAATATAAAACGGCAACGAATCTTATTATTATTATTATTATTATTATTATTATTATTGTTATTATTATTATAAAAGACATCCTCGACATCTTTGTTAAATCACTTTTCTTTACCGTTACGTTTTTCATCAATTCTCTTCACTTTTTACTCATCCATACACTAATAATTGACCATATAAAATTTAGGATATTTTTTATGTATAACAAAAATAAAAAATAAAAAAATTGCAAAATTTTAAAAACATTTTTAGTATAAGAGAAAAATAAATAATTTACGTAAAATGATCAAAATGTTATCGTTTCTTTTAGTTCAGTTGACCGTTTTCATTCAGTAATTTAACTTTAGCTGATAACTTTTAGTCAAGAATTTAACTTTAGTCTTTAATCAGCAGTTCAACTGATAGATTTAATCAATTTGCTAATATTTTTCAATCACCTCATTAAAAACAAGAATACAATTGAAAATTTTCAAATCGAATGAAAATCTGATATATAATTTTTTTTTTCTTTTTAATGTTTGAATGAAAAGTGGTTACGTGAGGGTTCCTAAAATTTACTACATTTATATTTTACATGTTAGTATAAATTAAGTAATATTAGGATGCCAAAAGAGTAGTAGCTCAGTATCAGTCTATACACAAATATCATTCTGTCACGATTTCAAATTCCTACATAATTGTTGTAAGCAAAAAAAAAAAAAAAAAAAAAAAAAAATATATATATATATATATATATATATATATATTGAGAATATTTTTACTATAAAGTATTATGTTTTTTTATTATACCTTTTTTTAGTTGTCCAAGTTTTTTTTTCTATTTATCAAGTTTTCTCACTTACTCAACTATCAAAAGTTGTTAATAATTATTTTTTATGAACTAAATTGATTTTAAAATATAATATTAAATCAATATGCAAATTACATGAATACATGTTAAGAACATCTTTACACCCTTTTACAAGTTTAAGATATTTTAAAGATATTTTTAAATTCAAAACCTAAAACTAAACTCAATTATCTAAATATTGTTAATAGCCGTAAAAATATTCATTTGAAAGAAATTTCATGCATTCAAATAGTATGTTATCTCGATTAAAAAACAAAAGAAAATGTCAAGTGGATATAGTTTACAAGTCTCGGTTAGTTGAGAAAATACTCAAAAAAAAAAAAAAAAAAAAAAAAAAAATCAAAACAACTCTAAGACTAAAATACATATTTAAGGCTTTTAATTTCCATAAAATTTAGATAAATGATTGTTGATTGGTTTGAAATTAATAGTTTTCCTTTTTTTTTTTTTTTTTGTCATAGCTAACAACACTAGCATTCACACTTCATTTGGTTCGAGTCCCTCGTCCCAATATTTGTAATCTAAAAAAAAAAATGTTTTCATTTTTTTATTACAAAAATTAAAGATTGAATTTAAACTCGTGATTTCATAGTTTTCAGGCATTGTCGAATTTGCAAGATATTTACTTTACATATCAACTTTTAGGCATCGAGCTCATGACTTTATAGTCTTCAGTCGTACATTGTCGAGTTTGTAAGATATTAACTTTACATACCAACTTTTAGGCATTATATAATAATTATAATTTTTTTTTTGTACAATATTACAAGTAAAGCATACTTTGGTGAATATTTAAAAATTTTCAATTTTGTCTCTAATTAAATCTATCACGATTGAAAGATATTTTGATGAATTAAAAGAGTTAGTGACGTAATGATTTCATTATTTGATGGTAATTTAGTTAGATCCTACCATTTGTCACCATCATTTTTCTTAAAGTAATTGTTAAAAGAAAAAGAAAAACAAGATATTCATGATTTTTTTTTTATTTTTTTTTTCATTTTCTTTTATTATATATGTAAAATCCCCTCGATAAAAAGCACTTGAAAACGAGTAAGTCGTACATCCATTCTCCCAACGCATAACTGCCTTATTAGAACTGGCTGCTTGTAGACTCATTCTTCTTCTTCTTCATTTGTCAACTACTCAATCTCTTGCTTTCATTATTCTTCCTTTCTTTTTTCCTTATCTCTCCATTTCTCTGTTCCTAGCGTGCTTATCAGATGAGGCACAATTCCAAGAATCAACCTCAGGTATTTCAACTCTTTCTCTCCTCCTCTCTCCTTTGTCGTCGTTTGTTTGATTTTTCGTTGTTAATTTCGAGAAGATGAGGAAATTTGCAGAGAAAATTGGCTGAAACGTGTTGTTTTGGTTGCTCCTACCTACAGTTTTTTTGGCCGAGAGTTGTATTGCGGAAATTGCTCAATATCAGCGCTAAAAAGTCGGATTACAGTGCTGATACTGAAGATGATGAAGATGTGAATTCGTCAGATTCTGAGACTGAAGGTAACGCCTCTAAACCCTAGTAATTTCTCCAGCATTCTGAGATTGAGTTCGTTAGATTTTGAGATTGAAAGTAATCCTCCTCATCGTCAAGAGTACACTGCTGGTCGGATAGAACTAATTTCCGTCATGATTACATATCCTGCTAACTCTTCTTCTCTGAGAGTATACCTCTATTCACTTCGTTTAGCTCATATTCAGACCAAAATTTCCTTCTCCTATGGATACCATGCAAGTTTAATAAACCTACCACAAATTTTCGTTCTCCTAAGACTCCAAACTTCTTTGTCCTGCACCAAGGTATTACACCGACATTGTTCAGTTAAGGGTACTGTTATGATACCGATGGATAAGAATGATAACTCAACTCGAATGCTTACATTGTTATGATATTGTCTAGTTTGGTCATAAGTTTTAGTGACTTTGTTTTCACAGAATACTTGAAATCCACGTTTTTGCGTGGATGTTTAGGCTGCAAAGTTGCAATGTATTTTTTGATTTGGTGGTTTCTATTGTGAGAATTTCATTCAATCTTTCACGAGTTTAAAGCAATACAATGAGTTATTTCAGGAATGCCTGGTGTTCTGATTTTAATTATTGGTTTCATTTAGCAGACTGTCGTTATACGGGAAGAGAATCACGCTTTAAAGTAGACAACAGAGATGAACCACCGGTTGATGCTAATGGTAAATTTTGAAGCACCTTGGTTTCCCACTTGTATTTCTCTTTGCAAATTATAACCAATTACTTGAAGTGCGTGCCAAAAGTCTAGATTAGGAGAATCTGATGAGAATACGTGGTTTAATTTACTTGAAGTGTTTGAGATAGAGATGGATCTAAGGAATAGATACAGTGTACAAGAAAATTTAATGCAACCTATTGACTATCTGAAGAAATAGAAATTTGACATTTCTCCAAATTAATGAAATAAATTCATATTTGTTTTTCTTTTCAATTTGTGACGTCAAACGAAGAAAATGGCCTTTTCTGACTGTTCATTGTCTATTCATTGCCAGTGTCATGATATTCTCCCATGGTGTGACCAACTTTCATCTGTATAAATTGCAGCCAGCCAAAGTTTTATTTCTGTGTGTGGGGGAGGGGGGTGTGGACAGGAAATTTATACGGAACTGACTATGTTTAACTTCTTTAGCTTCTTGGAAGAGAAACTCTATGCTTTTCATTTCAATTAATTGACTCGTCATTAAATTGCTTTAAACTTTAGATGTGCTACCGAAGTTGAGAAGAAGAAATTCAGAAACATTTAGGACGCAGTATATAAACACGAAAGAGCTCAGGTGTGATTGATTGTTCGAGTATTATAGTAATTTGGAAATACATGATTAGTTTTTCTTTCTGTTGAATTGAGCTGTCTAATTTATCTTGTGTCAGAATATGTGTTGGGACTTGGAATGTCGGAGGAAAAGTACCTCCTGAAGATCTAGATATTGATGGATGGATAGATACAAGTGAGCCAGCTGATATCTATGTCCTTGGGTGAGTATAGTTTTCTTTCTTCTTTTTAATGATTGAAGTTGAACTTTCTTCCATGATGCTATATTGAATTATATTTTGCGCCAATTTGAGGGAAAATAATCGTGATTGATTTTGTTAGTTAATTTACATTTGGTTCATTTAATTCTCATCGTTTTAGTCCATGTTAGTTGATATAATTAAATTTGTTGAGAAATTTTTTCCCAAATTACGGTAGGAATAAGCAGAAAATAACCAAGAAATTAAAAGAAAAAAACTACAATATAGAACACAAAAATTTACGTGAAAAAGCTCTAAAACCGGAGAAAAAACCATAGGCATAAAGAACTTCCACTATGTGAAATTTGTTACCATCACCCATAATTCTCTCCTCGACCCCAATTACACAAATACTCTCTTCAAAGCTTATATTACTCACAACCTTTGCCTCACTCTCTCACAAGAGAATACAAAAAGAATTTCACTAGAGTCAGTACACCAAGCTTTAAGTGCTTCTAATGGGGATGTCTTGAATCAAAGACCTCATGCTCCTTTTATACTTTCCGATGTAGAATAATTTCTCTTCTATTATATTGCCAAAACCCAACAAAATTTACCCCTACTTCTCAACCTAAGTTTTTTTAATGATTTACATAGTTCAACAGGTAGTTTTGCTTTGTCTTTGCAGTCTCCAGGAGATTGTACCATTGAATGCTGGAAATATATTTGGTGCTGAAGATAGTCGTCCAGTTGCAAGGTGGGAAGATGTTATCCGTGAAACATTGAACAGGGTTAGACCTGCTACAACCAAGATTAAATACTTTAGTGACCCACCGTCCCCATCAAAGTTTAAGCCATCCGACGAAATCCCAGATTTAGAGGAGGATGTTTTCCAGGAAAGTGATAGTGATGTTGGCGAGGAGGTGCATCCATTTGATGAAGAATTAAACAACAAGGAAAATGTTGATGGACTAGTGCCTGATACGAATCTAAGCTTGAAGTACTCAGTTTCAAATCTTTGTGCGAATACCAAATCAGAGATACCTGTAGAACAGGATTTAGTGAGGCAGTATTCTTCTACAAAGAAATTGGATCGGTTAAATTGCTTATGTACCGCAGATAGCACAGAGAATGAGGCTCTCTCGCAACAAAACAGAAGATTAACTAAAATGCTTAGTGGGTCAGAAAGGATTGGTTTATGTTGGCCTGAGGTTCCGCTACATTTTCTACCCCATCATGTTTTAGAGAGACCCAACTCATTAAAGTCAATAAAATCATTCAAAACAACCAAGTCGTTTGGGACATATAATTCATTCAAGTCAACCATGAATGAAATGCCTTCAGGGGTTACTTTGCTCGGAGAAATTGATCTTGAGTCTCTTTTAAGACGAAAGAGAAGATCATCATATGTTAGAATAGTAAGTAAACAAATGGTTGGTATTTTCCTCACAATATGGGTTCGTAGGAGTTTGCGAAGGCACATTCAAAATGTAAATGTATCTAGCGTCGGTGTTGGTGTAATGGGTTACATCGGCAACAAGGTCCGTTTCCTTTTATCATTGTTCTTCAACTTTTGTTTATCTATGGATCCTACTGTAGTTAGTTTTTTATGCAATCTTGCGACTTTTCCTATGCAACTTCATGTTGTTTTTGCTTTCCACTAGAGGGTTTTTTTTTTCAATGCAATATTACATAGCATGGTTGAAACTTGAAGGGAATTTAGCGTTGTCTTCCACTGGTCAATACCTTTAGCTTTTAGGTACAATAACTTACTCGAAAATTTTGTTTTTAGTTACGGTTTTGATGCCTGGACATGTATGCACGCACGTTTGACTTAGTTATCAAACTGTATCTTCAAATGCTAAGTGTAAACTTCCGGCTGTTGTTGCTTTTTTTAATTTGTTTTTCCAATAATTTATTGAATTACTTGTATGCTTTTACTGGAGTCTTAAATGATGAATACTTGACATCCATGTAAATCGCTGAATGAACAGGCTTCTATTTTCTATTTGGAATTTTTAGTTTATATGAACCTCAGCACTTTCTATAGTTTTTGGGACTTCAATGATATCTTTGTTGGTATCTTGAAATGTCCTGGTATTTAAGAACAGATACCGATGAAAAATCATAGTGGAAATAACTGTTAGTGTTAGTTTCTTCAATTAAAAATATATTTTTAATTCAAATGGTTCAATATTTTGAATTTTCTTATGGTTGTCATGGTTTGTTTCTTTTTACATAAGCTTTTTTTTTTTTTTTTTTTTCTGGTCTAACCATATTTGCTGCTCATAATACGTCATGAAATATAGTTCTAGTTATCTCTTTATAATTGATCAACGCATCTACTTCTTCAGGGATCTATATCTGTCAGCATGTCCATATATCAGACCCTATTTTGCTTTATATGCAGTCACCTGACTTCAGGTGAAAAGGATGGAGATGAACTCAAAAGAAATGCTGATGTAAGCGAAATCCATCGAAGAACTCATTTCCATCCACTTAATAGCATTGAGTTTCCTAACATTATCCGTGACCATGAGTAAGTAGTATACACAAGATGTCTGTCAGTTTCTTCATATCTAACTGGGTTTTGTTTGGCTACATCTTCATATATAAACATGACATTGTCTTTGATGCATTATTTCCAGCTTTTAAGTTTGACAATTTTTAGAGAAGGGATGGGTACATGTTCCTAACTCTCTGGCTCAATACTCTTAAGGGGTGTTTGTTTGATGTTATTAATGAGTTATTACAAATGAGCTTTTACTAACTCCTCTTCCAACAATCACATCTAAAAACGAGTTATTGTAATCACTCATTTTTAACCACTAAAAAAATTCATTCATTTCTAACCACTCATTTTTAATTATTCATGTCTAATCATCCATTTCTAACCCTTCAATATAATCACTCATTTCTAACTACATCCAAACGAGCTATTGTTAGCCACCTTTCTACACAAACCATCGTCCAAACAAGCTATTAATTGTGATCTTTCCATTTATTTAAATATAGCCCCAGCCTTCATATTTATGTCATACTGCGTATCTTCTGCCTTTGGATCCTATCCTGGATATGAATTTTATTATTCCTCGAGATCAGACAGGAAAGATGTTCCTTCCTTTTCTATTATTCCTCTTTAGAAGACTTATTTCACTGAAGGTAGCTTGTGCGTAATGCAAGAGCGTTACTGCCAGGAGTGAAAGAACGTCCTTACAGCCTCCAGGTGAAACCTTAATGAGGTTTAGGATGGGGTTTGAAATTAATGTATCTGTGGACTTTTTTGGTGGCATGATATACGTTCTTCTCGATAATGTCTAGTAACCACCCACCTAAAATTTAATTTACTATGAGTTTTCTTCACAACTAAATATTATAAGCTGACTCGAATAGTCACGAATAATTACTTCCATTAACTACAAATTGTATCCCACTCTCTAACCATTCATTCATTTTTATTTGCAGGCGGATAATCTGGCTGGGTGATTTAAATTACCGCATCAACTTGTCTTATGAGAAGACTAGAGAGCTTATCTCGAGAAAAGAGTGGTCTAAATTGGCTGAGAGTGATCAGGTACTTTCATAACATTTTCTTAATTGAACAAGGAAATATTGACTTTATTGGTTAAATATGTAGCATTATGTACTTGAGTGGAACCATCATGAATTGGCCCAATGGTTAAGAGGACTTTAAGAAACCCAAAGATTATGAGTTCGATCAAAGTTAATTTATTTATCTAGGAGTTAATTGTTAAAACACTGATGATCTTAACTTACACAAGATAACTAAGAAGATGATAAACACAAACGAGAATGATAAACACAACAAAAACACAAGGAAACACTATGTTAATATATATAAAAGTTACAATACTGAACCCTTAACCTTTCGAGAGGGCTAAGACTCTCCTACCTAAGTCTTTGCCAAGACAATGTTACTAATATTTCCTCCTTTTTCCAAAGATCCTAACCCTCATATTTATACAAAGACACAAATGACTATTTACTATTATACCCTTACACATTCCCATCCTACCCTTCGTACTCTAATATATCCCCATTCTAAAATACACCCTGTCCTCAAGGTGTGGGTAAGGATGATAACCATACTTATCCTAAAATTATGCAAATTACATTCTCACCAAAAACAAATGGGCCTTATCCCATTTAGCCCAATACTATCTCATTAATGCTATCACTATTCCTTTCCATCAAAAATCACATCTCCATCAAAATTGACATTGATTTCTTTTCTCTTTTTATGACAATGCCTTAATTTTCTCATTTTTTCACTCCTTAATTTATGTAAATCCTTTCTTCTTTTTTTTTTTTACCTTTTCTTCAATTGCAAACCTTCTTTTTTTTTTCTTTTTTTTTCATCTTGCCAAACACAGCAACCTCTTGTTTTTTTTCATCTTTCTTCTCAAAATTGCCTTCTCTTTCACCAACATGAATCTTCTTCCTTCATTTCTTCCTTTTGTTTGAAGATTCAAGCTCCAAAGTCTTTCTTGGTGTGTGCTCTTTGCTTTTTCTCTCGGCTTCTTCTTCGTCTTCATGAAATTTCCATTGTGATCGAATTGTTGGCGCCCTCCTTTTCTTCTTTTCGAAAATACCTTCTTGGAGATGAACATTCTCTTCCAAGTCATTGGTGCATTAAGCTTAATCGAAATACCTTCATCCATGACCACTCCTTCATTTTCCACTTTAGCCTCATTTTCCACCTTAACTTTATTTTCTTTATTCTTCACTCTTTGTTGATTCCCGAATGTTTTTGTATTTCTTCCAAATTTTCTTGTATTCTGTTCACAACTTGTTTCATGTCTTCCCAACTTTTCTCTTGTTTGGTCAAAGAAGCATGTAGCTCCCACAAGGCTTCCTCATAATCCATTGCTTGAATGATTACCCTGGAAAGAACTTGCTCTGATACCAATTTGTTAAAACACTGATGATTTTAACTTACACAAGACAACTAAGAAGATGATAAACACAAACAAGAATGTTAAATACAACAAAACACAAGGAAGCACTATATTAATATATATAAAAGTTACACTACCAAACCCTTAGCCTTTCGAGAGGGTTAAGACTCTCCTACCAAAGTCTTTGCCAAGACAATGTTACTAATATTTTCCTTCTTTTTCCAAAGTCCCTAACCCTCATATCTATACAAAGACACTAATGACTATTTACATTATACCCTTACACATATTCTCATCCTACCCTTGGTACTTTATCATTAATTTCCTATGAATTTTCTTGACATCTAAATATTGTAAAGTCAAGTGATATATATTTAGTGAGAATGGTTCAAGTGCGCGCAAGGTCGCCCAGACACTCACATATATAAAAAAAAGTATGCACTTATGTAGTAGCCATGTTCTCAATACTTCAATCTAATTCCTTTTGAATCTGTTCCTTGGAAACTAACGTTTGTGAACCAAAGTCGGGATTTTGCAGCCTGTATCTTACATCGGCTCGAAAACAACTGCTTATTAAGTTATTTTTTGTTTTGTTACAAGGAAATGGGAAGTGATTAAACTGGGGCTCTGGAGTATGTGTGTCAAGTTGTGAATATTGTGGCAACATGTCTACTTGTTCATTGAGTTATTTTCTTACATTTTGTCAGTTATTGCGGGAACTTAAGAAGGGCCGTGCATTTGATGGATGGACGGAGGGAAACCTAAGTTTTCCACCAACCTATAAATACGAGAACAATTCAGAAAAGTATTATGGCGAAGATCCAAAAGTTGGAAGGCGTACTCCAGCATGGTAAGCTTTTAGTATCGTAGTATACGTTCATTTCAAGATCTGATTTTATTTGGTTGTGGAGGTGGAGGGTCATTCTTCCACTCGATTCCTAAATAGTGAGGGGAACAGGAAAATGACACACATAAAAGACAACAATATGTTGTCTCCAAGGAGTAAGCTTCGTTGGTTGAGACTCGGGCTTTTAGGACATGTTGTTTTGGAGGTCTCACCCACGAGTGAGCTTAATTGTAAAACCACTTGTTGTCTCCTGGGTTTGAGCCTTGGGTCGGGCATGGGTACGTGGTATAAAGTGGAGCAAAGCTCCAATTTTTCGATTTCAAAATTAAAAAAGAACAATGTTATACTACTATGTTTGAACAATTGTTAGGAAAATTTAGTGGTTGGTTCAATTAAATTTACCCACCCCAATCTATTAGCTTAAACTTCTGGACTGATTGATGATTCAACATGGTAATAGAACAAACTTTTGGACCGATTAATGATTCAACATGGTATTAGGCAAGGGGTAGAGCAGAAGTTCTTGTGTTCAAACTTAATGTGAAGCTGTTTCCTTCTTAATTGATATTTTCACTTGTTGGCCATCTTTCAAAATTTCAACCTCAGAAGAAAGGAAGGAGACTGTTAGTATATGTATATAATTAAATATATGTCAACATATTAGCTTATCTTGAGTTGATTAGTGATTTAATATGGTTCAACATAAGTGAGCCGATTTCATTTCTTTAAAGAACAACTTTGTTTGAATAGTTTATTTTTTGGATACCCTCTTGAAATATTCGTATTTTTCGAAATTTATTGTGCTCCTTCGAAATTTAAATTAATGTAACCTTTAAATTTTCTCTAAGTAGAGAGATTTATGCCTACCCCCACAAACAAGGTTCTCAGAATACTCTTTTGATGATAAATCTAATGCATAAAATTTGTTGTTTGTTTGCTGCATTTTCAGGTGTGATCGCATACTTTCATATGGCAAGGGAATGAAATTGTGCAGCTATAGGAGAACTGAAATTAAATTTTCTGATCATAGACCAGTGACAGCCACCTACGTGGTCGAGGTTGAGGTCTTATGTCCTCGTAAGCTACAACGAGCATTAACGTTTACTGACGCAGATATTGAAAATGCGGAACCAGCAATGGATGGATACTGATTTTCTGATGACTCGCTTGAATAGAGATTTGATGACGAAAATTATTTAATCTTACGGATGCCTCGTTACGATCTTCGATACCGTATGGAGTATTCTTGTAGCAACCAACAAAGATCATTTGGAGTAGCCCTCTGGTGCAACAAGCATTGTAAGGTAAACATTAAATCAAAGATTTTACTAGCTAGCTAACAACTAAGGTTTGTGTTTGAAAATCATGTAGCTCATAAACATTTGTTGATAAACTTGTATTTAACTCCATTCTTTAGATCACATTCTTTCTATATCTAGTGATGTGTATTTTAGTGGTTATGTAGATGAACTAGGATGTTGTTAAGAGTTTCATCCTCAATTATATGTAGTCATGTTCAACTCTTAGTTTGTTTCTAATTAGTAATAAAGTTTGAATGTTTGGAGATTGAGATTTGTGTCATCTATTAATATTACTAATCTAATTTAAGCATTGACACTGAAAAATAAATATTTAATATTAAATTTTGTTCATTAATCAAACTTGAACCAAATTGACTTTCATGTTTTATTGTTGTGTGCATATGAGATCTCAATATTTCATCTACGAATGCATTGTTTGTTGATATCGAAACATAGAAATTACTTCAAAAGTTTAAAATGGTACATATGAAAGAGTCAAACTAACGAGATCTGAAATCAACTGTATGATCTGGCAATCAAAGATTACGAGTTTGATTCCTCTAATCTTTTAATTATAAACTTAAACAAGCTAGTAAATATGTGAACACAACGTTGTCCCATGATTTTAAAATAGATCAAATTCCTTCCTACTTTTATTGAAGTAATAATTATAATTTTTTATAAATTTTACTTGCACTCTTCATCATCCCACAACTTGTGTTATATCTTATGCAATTCTCTTAGCTATTTAAAGACAGTGAGGAAAAGAAAGTGACATAAGAACTTCACTTTTAAGTTTGAGATAAAGAAGTCTAAGCTATTTTAAACACATGTGAGTTAATTATGGATGTTGCTATTTCTCTCTTATTAAAGTGGTTTAAATATTCATTTCACTAACTTCAATAATAATAATAACAAATTTTATCAATTGATATATGATTTATTTAATGGAATGCTAAAAGCTTTTTCAAATGTATACAAGTTTGTTGAATGGTATGCGAATTAAATATAAACGTTACTAATTTAGTATTCATTTCATTAACTTAACTAATAAAATAATTTCTTTATATCGATATAAAATACATGATTTATCTCATAAAAATGTTTTCAAACGGTTTCAAACGTATGAGAGTTAAATATGAATGTTACTCTTTTTTTTGTTTTAAATGTTCACTTCGCTAACTTCACTAGTAAAAACACTTTTAATCAATTCATATATGTTCTAAGTATTACTTCTTTTTTCTCACACCTGAAGTGCTTATGTTACTTTCTTTTCTCCACTATCTATATATAGCTTAGAGATTTGCATATGGATAAAACACAAACAACTTGAAAAAACAAGAAACAAAAATAGAACAATTCAGAATGACAAAGAAAACCAACACAAAGAGAGCAATAGTGATTCTTTTATTGGCAATAAACTTGGCAACCTTAGTTCAATCTTCAATAGAAAACGACGGCTACAATTCACTGATAGGAAATAGACGACTAGATGAAGATAGATCGTATAATCTACGATCATGTTTTGATATGATGAAGAGCTCAAAATGTCAGTTGGAACTTTACAATTATTATTTTAATATAAGTGAGAGGGAATTGGATTTAGATTGTTGCGCTATCGTCAAAACGCTAGGACGACGTTGTGCTCAAATTTTTGCTAGTTGGTTTAAGTTTCGTGGTATGGAAGAGTGGAAGCCTAATCCGATGAAGGCTTATACAAATTGTATTAGAAGACTTGATGTTCTTGCACCTACGCCACTTTAAATCTTAGAAGTAATTTATATCTATTATTATCAATAAACAATGCATCCATATGTGATGTATTTATATTCTCATGTGTATGAGCATGAAAAATCAATATGGTTGGACAAAATTGTTAGATTAAATATTGGGAATTGTAGTAGCTAGAGGTGGTTTTAATAAATATTATAAATTTGATTTATGAATAAAAATATTTGCAAATCTATTATATATATATAAATATTTTTATATATATTTATATTATGACTAATTTAAATTACCTTTTTATCTTTTTTTTATTTCTTTTTTCCAATTTCTTTTTCTTCCCCCGATTTTTCTTTCTTCTCCCTCAAATTTCTTCCTAATTTGTGAACCAGAGGAAAGAAATTGCATGTTAAATGCTCTCTTTCTCCAATGGCGTATGACAATTTCAATTTCAATTCTAATTTGAATCGACATTTCTCCTGGTTCATCAAATATTGCTTCCCAAAACCCCAACGATTCCTCTGCCACTGTCTTCATCGCCTCCAAATCCTCCTGCTTCGAATCCACTCACATCTCCACTCCCTCCGCCGTCGCCGCCGCCGTCTCCTCCCTCTCAGACGACCTTCTCTTAGAGTTTCTTTTCAGACTTCCTTCCTCTTCTCTTCCTCCCGTCTCCTCGTTCTTCGTCACTGGCCTGCCTTCTCTTTTCCTCTGCATTTGTCGATCTTCGCCGTGTTTGCGGCCATTTGGAGATACTGTTTACGCCGTCTCTATAACTAATTACGGCCTCTTCGCCTCCTTCGCCGCCGTCTACGGCAGCTAACCAACATCCTCCGTCGGTGCCAAATGAAGCTGAGTTTTTGGGTAGAGATATCGATTTAGCTCAAAATTCATCCTTCAACAAAATCCATATGGAAATTTTGGATTTTGGAGATATAGTTACTGATACATATTTATAATATTATTGTAATTAAAATATAATACATATTAATAAAACAAAATATAATATTATAATATTATTTATAATAATAATAATAAGTATTTATAAAAAATAATATTGTATTTATATAACAATATATTTATAAATATACATTAATATTATTGTATTATATAATACTATATTTATAAATATACATTAATAATATTTTATTTATTATAAATACATATTTATAGTATTACATTATTTAAATAAAATACGTACATAAAAAACACAATACAATATTGTAATATTATTTGTATTAATATTGTATTTATAATAATAATAGGGTATTTAACATGGATATTCAATTTGAATATAATTATTACATATTCATCCCAAATTGATTTTAATTGCAA
>JBBMEG010000024.1:11164022-11174429 GCA_037832605.1 Cyclanthera cordifolia
GAACTTGAAAATATTAATGAAATATTCAATTAAAAATATTATTTATTAATTATTTTACTTTTTATAAAAAAACAATTTATTTTATTTTTTATAAAAAAACATCTCATCATTCTACTTTTATTCGACCCAATCCACCACCCCAAATGCAGTTTTCCTTACACTTCTCACCCAACACTGCACCCCAAACACTGTTTTATAACATTTCTCATCCCTTCTCATCTCTTTCCATCTCAACCCGCCCTATCCAAAATCCTTACCAATTAACAAGAATAATTAGTAGCTATAGGCGATTTTTTGTTTGATTCATGAAAAATTCAAAAAAAAAAAAGAAAAAAAATCTAAAACAGGCGCGAGTCGTCACGTGCTTATCACTCGCGACTCTCCTCTTCGGGTAGGCGATGATAAAAATAGAATAAAAATTCAGATTTCAGTGAAGACTCCGCAGATCACCGAACAGAAAATTCGGAAGAACCAATACGCTCCAAATTTCTGATCGTCTGAACCTCACGAAAGGAAAACAAATGAAGTTTCTCATCTCGTTCTTACTTCTCTCTGTTACTTCTTCAGCTTTGTTCCTCGTTGCACTCGCTCGAGGCGGCCTCAACCGCTCCAATTCACCAGGTTTCTGCTGTGTTCTCGATGTAGTGCTTAGTTTTTTTGTTATCATATTCGAATTCGATGATTTCGATTTGGCATACGAGAATTTGGTGAGATTGTGTTGTTGGTGATTCTGAACTGAGAAAAGTACTCCGCGAGTTTATTTAGTTCCATGCTGGAATCTGTTTTTGTTTTCATGTTCATACCTAACATTTTGATTAATTTTTTGTGAGAGGAAAGAGTAAGTGTGATCCAAAGCGTTTTTTCGTCCTAAATTTTCTTTAGTTGCGCGACTCAGACCTTGAATTAATGTATTTGATGGTTTGATTTGAGTTTGAATGTATTTGAATCGGTGCTCAGTTCCTTAAGTAGGTTTCAGTAGTTGACGTCTTCTTGTTCTAAATTTTTGTTCCTTCTTCCTTTGTACGTAGGTACGTTAAGTTGTGCGGTTCGGATTTTTGTTTATCCTCTGATGATTTGAATTGCATCTGAATGCACTTTTTAATCGATGTTATGCAGTAGATTTCAATAGTCGTGCTCGTGCATATGGTGGTTCTGCTAGATTTTTACTCGAGGACAGTAATTCTCCTGGAAGGTAGCTAGTCCATGGAGATTTTCAGAATTTCGTGGTTATTTTAGCTTTGTTTTCTGTATGTTACTTTGAGATCTGAAATATTTCAAAATTTATTCAGTGACAGCATTATGCAAGGTTATATGACCAATAAAGAGCTTGAGCAAGCTGTTAAAGCTTTTGGTCGAAAATGTAGTAAAATTTCTAGGATATACAGGTAATTCTAAGTGGTGTTAATTCATTATTACCACGAAAAGAAGGCTTAATTTATGTGCTGATTTCTTGCTTTAATTTCCTTGCTTTTGGATGCTTGATCAGTATTGGAGACAGTGTGCAAGGGTTTCCACTGGTAATCATTCCAAAATGTTAGTTCTTTTGTTTATTCTAAATCTTTCCTGCCTAATACCAACGCCTTTTAAGTAAAAATTTACAATATCTGCTGTCATTTGATTGGTAATAGTGGGTAATGGAAATCTCTGACAAGCCTGGCCGGGAAGAAGCTGAACCTGCATTTAAGGTGATTGATATACTACTTGCATATAATTGTCATACCTCCTGGTCTCCGCCCATTCTTGTGAATTTTTTTTCCACCTGCTACTAAACAATTCAGTATCTGGGATAAAGGCATTTGTTATGAAAATAGGAAACAACAATCAAGAATTAAAGAAAGCACAAGAAAAATAACACAATAATTTAGTAAGGAGACAAGAATACAAATATTTGGTCAAATGAGACTAAGGTTTTAAGAGTTTATATAATGCACTCTCATAAATCTTAACAACATTTTTTGCTATATATGATATGAAACATGAAACTGTAAAATATAATGAAAACAAAAAAATTGTATGTTGTTTTAGGTTTGAGTAAACTAGTTATTTGTTCTATGGGGTTTTAGGTATGAGGACACTAGTTATTTGTTCTATGGGGTTTTAGGTTTGAGGACTCTAGTTATTTGTTCTATGGGGTTATATGCCACAATCAGTTGGTAAGCTTGTATCCATTTTCAATTTTCCTATTTCATATTTGTTAAACTCGAAGAGAAGTAGGGGAGGCGAATTTCCTACGGACTTCGATCACCAAAATGCTCCCTCCTCCTAGGAATAATCCTAAATTGCGAACCACCTTCTCTCTCTGATGTCATTACACAAACACCAAAGGGAGCTTCCATTCTTCACGAGATGTAGACCTTACACCATTATTCCTTTCCCCCCTGCAGAGTACGATTCATTGTGCTTTGCTTCTTTTCTATCTCTTTCGATGGAGACCAAGCCCAACTACACACAAGAGACCCTCCCCCTTGGCCTACTACTTGCCACAGTGCAGCTTAACCTCTCCCACCTTCACCAATTGCAAGTACAATAATGTCTCCTTCCCCTTAACCCATGGCCAGCCTCAGAGCATTGTTTTACTCTTTCTCTTTCTATTGATGTTTGACAACACAGAAGCGTCTCCTTCGATCTTAGTCGGCCTCAGGCGCAACGAGTTTCCTTTCTCATCGGACGAACGTCAGCCTCAGAGCAACGCCATCGCATTCTATCTCCTCCTTGTCCAAATCGTCAACCTAATGTTGCGATTCCTCTGTCTCTTTCTTGGTTCACAATCATACGGAGACCTCCATCTTTCGTCTCCCTCCCTTATCTTTGGTGTATCATGAAGGTCTAAGCCCTGACAACCATTTTCCACATCTCCCTCGAAGCATTTTTGATTTGCACCAATAATAGTAGTCTGTGGCGATTCGCTAAATCTTCCAAACAAGAAGACGACGAGTTGGTGTTGATGAAGAGGGGAAGCTCGAGCTTGGATAGTTTTGGTTCAAATCAGTTCAACATCGGCCCATTCGACCAACTGGAATGAACAGATTAACACTTGATCTGAACCAATTCTTCACACTGGTCTGGATCTGTTAACACCAGCGGTCTGACCTGATTTCTATGTCTTATTGTAACTGAGTTTTTCTTCCTCCTTCAGTCTCTTTCTTCTTCTTTTTATAACTGGTTGGCCTTCTCTTCCCCTTTGCAACCCTTTCATTTGATCAATAAAATGGTTTTTGTTTCCTATAAAAAAAGATTTCCTATTTTTAGTCATTCCTGTCCTACTCTTGATATAAGGCTTGTCAGGATGTGGGTCGTCAGATCATATTCTTTGACTCTGACATCCTCCCCACTTAATCCTGCCATCGCCCTTGATGAATTAACATAGGGCATAACCGTGCAGGTTATGACACTTACCCTCCGCTTACACTCAGCATCGCCCTATTGACGATCCGACATTCGACTGACTGTTGTCTGACTTGCTAGCAACTCGTGCTTCAGAAGAATGTGATGAACGACACACTACTTATGGGCTATCCCATAATGGACCTTTCCTCACCCCTTTATGGACTTAGCCTAAGCCTCACCAGATAAGTCTGACCAATTTGCGCAAATTAATATTACGCCTCAGATTACCCCATCTACAACTCTCCTTGGCCTCTACGAATATTTGACGAGGACATGCAATATTGGGCTCTAGCCACCTACGTGGCCCTCAGGGAGTGCATCCCACTACCGGTGCTTCGGTTTGCAACCATTAGCATTATCCCTTTGATGATAATGGTTCTTACAACACTGTCTGTCCCCCAAGCCCTTGGCAAACAGACCTAGTCTTCTTTAGACGGGTACGACTCCCTCACGACATGTTTGCTCAAGATATTTGCAAATTATAAGAGTCGGCTTCTCTCAGTTTCACATTGTCATGCACTGTCCTGTTACAATGACACTCTTGACAGAGATGCATTGACTTCAACTCAACCAATTGGATCTTTCTTTCTCAACCAACTGCACGCACAAAGGTAGGCTCTGATACCATGTTGAATTAGGTTAAACCACCAATCAACCTAAAAGTTTAAGCCGATAGGTTGGGATAAATTTAATTTTATCAACTAACAGTTAACATAGTTCTTCTTCCACTCAAAGATTTTTTAAAAGAAAAATCATTCTTTCTTGCTTAACATCCTGTGCGTTTCATTAGTTTTTGTTTTTCTGTAGGTACGGTTCAGATGTCGTATTGAATGGACTTTTTTTTGTAAGGGAAAAATGTTATGTTTCTATTGGTCTCTATGTTCCAAAATCAAATAGTTTTACTCGTGACATTTCAATAATGCTTAATTTTAATCATTGAGAGATAACATAACCATTAATGGCATAACAGAATGTTGACTAGGATAATGTTTAGAGTAATTTGATGAAATGGTTATTTTGGTATTGACTTGAGATTTAATTTTAAAAGAAAAATAAGTAAAAAGAAAAAAAGAAAGAAACACAAATGACCTAGGACTGAAGCTGCTCATTATTGAAATGACAGGTGTAAAAATTTTTACTTTCAAAATATATGGACCGAATAGAAACTTCACCATAATTTAGAGTAAGCCAAAGCGGGTATTTCGGTCTACAAATTCGGTTCTATTCCAAGATGACTTTCCCAAAAATGACACCATCTTGAGGGGTCATGTTGTAGATACACACCTTGCGGCCATTTATCCCACATTGGAAATGTGAGGATTCTTCAACACATTTATAAAATAAGGTGGGCTGCTGCTCTCATATGCAATTGATTTTGAGATGGATACCCACACTTTCTAATATCTAGGAACTAAAAAAGTATTTTCCTCTTTTTTTAATTTTAAAAACACCTATAAACTTACTGAAGTTTGTGATGATTTTATTTGATATCGCAGTACATAGGTAATGTACATGGAGATGAACCTGTTGGCAGGGAGCTTCTCTTACGATTTGCAAACTGGATTTGTGATAATTACCTGAAGGATCCATTGGTAACTTATATAGTTTTATTTTTTATTTGCTAGGTGGCCACCATAAATTGAATCTATCACCTCTTAGTTACTTACGATACTCTTAACTATTTGGTCAATCCATGATTGTTAACCTAGTTGTTAATTTATGTTTGTATGTGTTGAATTATGTTAAACCACCAATCAACCTAAAAGTTTAAATAAATTTAATTATGTCAACGAACACTCCCCCTCGCTTGTGAGTCTTAGAAATTTGATAAATGTCGTACAAGTGGAATTCAATTTTAAATGGGATGGATACGACTCGGCAGAGATTCGAACTCAAGACCTTTTTTTTGATACCATGTTGAATTATGTTAAATTATCAATCGACCTAATTGCTTAAGTTGATGAGTTGGGATAAATTTAATTATGTCAACTAACAGTTGGTAATATCTTTATATTAAAAAAACTGCATAACTTCGTTCAACAGTGAAATATGTGTTCTGAACAGAATGCAAAGTCTGAATATGATGTGTACGTGTACAGTTTTTGGACTGAATCCGTTTTCATAAAGTTAGTTAATTATTGCAATTACATCTCCGAACTCTATAATGGCTTTTCCCCCTTTGCATGATAATTCCCATATCTGAGAAAGTGATGAAACCTATGCCAAGCAACTAATAGGAGTTTCAACTGCCTCTTTGATTTTAGAGGAGTCTCAGGTCAAAGAAGTTGCTTATTGTATGGAAGTTGTTCATCCCTAAAAACATTGTGTTTTTTATTTGGGATCTTAGCTTGAGTGGTTTGGTATGATACAGAAGGCAAAATTAATTCAAAGGAATCCTTTTATTTACCTAAAAGCCAATTGATACTTTTATGATTGGTTATGAAATGCAATATTTAATTTTCCTTGTGTCTTGTAGTTTGTTTTATTACAACTTTTGTCTCACTCTCAAATTCCAAATTTTTTTCTGAAGGCTACACTGATTGTGGAGAATGTTCACCTTCATATACTTCCATCTATGAATCCTGATGGGTTTTCTCTTAGGAGACGTAACAATGCAAACAATATTGATCTAAACAGAGATTTCCCCGACCAGGTACATTTTTTGACCTCTTAATTTGTTATGTGCGAGTAAATTGAAGTTCTAGCAGGATTTCCTACTTTTTATTAAATCAGAAGCTATTATAGAATAGGATGATAGTGAAACAAGATTAAATCAATAATGTGAAGTGAAAATATGGATTTTTTTTCTTCTAATTTAACCGGATATTTGGGTTGGGTGATTCGAATGTACAAATTTTTGATGGAGGATACATGCCAATATTTGAGCTAAGCTCACTATTGATGGAAAATATGGGCTATAGAATGACCGTAGAGCTTGTCATGTGATTAAGAGATGCAGTTAATATGAACTGGTTGTAATCAGCACAAGTATGTGACCATGATAAAGAGGTCATGAATTCGTATCTTCTGGTCTCAAATGTTGTTGAACCCAAAAGAAAATGAACTAGTTGTAATATGTTCTTTGCCGTAATTGTTTTGAATTCTTAACCCATTTTGGTTGAGCTCTCTTTTTACGAGCCTTCCACACACCCCCCCATGAATCCTTATTTCATTGTTTTTTTGTTAGTTCAACAATAATTGTAGGGAGATTCAAAATCATGACCTCTTAGTCATGGACACATACTTATGTCGATTGAAATATTACTCTCGTTGATATCCTTATTTGACTGGTTTCAAATATTATTGTTATTTTTTTTTTCCAAATCTAAGATTTTGGATCGTCATGTATCTTTTCTCATGGACTATTCTATGATTCCTTTTCTGTTGCTGCATCTTGTTGGATTTACTTTGATTCTTTCTCTCTCTTTTTCTCCTTTGAGATCAATTGCTTTCAGCTTTAAATGGCCAAAGCCAATTCTATGATGTTATTATACCTTTTAAGCAGGGATTAACGGTACATTTAATGTCAGTTCTTTCCCGTCAATGATGATGAATATGAACGCCAACCTGAAACAAAAGCAATAATGAAGTGGATGAGAGATATACATTTCACTGCCTCTGCCACTTTGCATGGGGTAAGAACCGTAAGACCTAACTTCGTCTTTTTCTCCAGATAAAGGAAACCTTAACACACCATTGATTTATGTACCACTGCCTGTCTTTCTAGCTTGTCGTTCTTTTTAATTTCTGGAATAGTATCATTCGGGACATTATTCATACATACTTTTTGCCGAGAGAAGCTTCTTCCTAAAGAGAAACAAGAAAGTTAGAACCATCCTTTAATAAATTAATTGTTATTTCCATTAGTGAATTAAATTAGGAAGAACCTAAAATATATTTTATTCATTATTTAAAATAGGGAATTTATTTAGTCCGCATAGCAACTTTTGGACATTGTATTTTAATTATAGCACTTTTTGTAAAATATTTGGTAGACTTTTTTTAATTTTTCAATTTTTCTCCTGATAGAATCTATAAGCTGAAAATTGATTGAAGCGTGGACATTTTGGTCATTTTACAAGAGTCGCCTCGCCTCATTTATTTGCTACGTATGTAATTGCTTTCTATAAATTACGGACGCTTCATTTTTTGCAATGTTCGTGTCGGACACGCGTTCGACACGCGAATTTAAGTCAAGGACACGGCTAGAACATGCCAAAGACTCGACTAGGACATGCTAAGGACAGTTCACATTTTTCATTTTTTAAAATTTAAAAAATAAATAAATTAACCTAATATAATTTTGAACTGAATGGAGAAAACTTCTCCAACAATCTAATTGCGCCTACCTTTGAGAAGAAGTATTGTTCATCTTCCTCTTTGTCACTTTGTCTCTCCACCAATCCATCTTCAACAAGAGTTGCTCTCATCCTTGCACTCAAACACCATCGAGTCAACTCTTTTGTGTTAATCTCGAAACCCCATCAAGCAAATGCTTTCTTAAAAAATATTTAAGCAAATCAAAGTACTTTGAACAAAATCATTGTTTGTTTTCATATTATTTGATTTAGTTATTATTATTATTATTATATATAAAATAAAATTGACGTATACCAACCATGTCGTGTCCTAGTGTTTTCAAAATTGGCATGTCGATGTGTCATGTCTTGTTTGTGTCTCGTGTCCGTGTCCGTGTTTGATAGATTGTTTTTTTTTTAATTCTATTCATGGATTTTCTTTGGGTTGTTTTTTTTTTTTTTTTGCCGTACATGTAAAATCCCCTTTAAAATATTGTTTGCTTCTCTTAGCGATTGAGATATTTGAATTATGAATGCAGAATTAAGAAAGATTTAAAAAAGTTTTCGTCAATTTTTTTCCTCTTTACAGGGTGCACTTGTAGCAAATTATCCATGGGATGGAACTGCAAATAAAAGGTGATAATTTTATAATTATATATTTTTCTTCCTTGCTGGAAAGATTTGCCTTTTCGCGTTGGTTTTCTCCTAATGTTGCCACGTTCTTTCATGTTTTATTTTTGTGTCCATATACATATATATTGTGCTCCAGGGACTATGGACTGATAACTGAACCAGGACTCTGAAATCAATTCTTGATCATTTTTCTGTTCATGTGCATATTATGTTAACATAATTGTGCTTTTTTTCTATTTTTTTTCTATCATATCTTTTTTTTTTCTCATTCACTATCCAAGTTGAATGTCAATTTAGGACTTCTGTTTTTCCTCGAGAAATTAGGATCGTCTTTTGTCTTTGACATGTGAGGAGTTAGTTTTTAATTATGTTGAAAAGCAATGATAGCTACCTAATTTTGGATATGAGTTCTGCTTTAAGGCCAGATGAGAACAAGTGACACATTTTTTTTGTTAATCTCCAAAAATGTCTAACGAGGTAGAGGAAAATGAGGCTGGTTGGTTTATAAACGGCCCCATGTTGTGGTACTGGCAAAAGTACGCTAAATTAAAATGATATGGTTAAAATTGTTTATTACTTATTCCATTATGCTTTTCAACATGCATTATTAAGTGTAGGTTTATGTTTATATTTCAGTTACTTGTTCTGTTTTCACATTTTAAATTTGATTTTCAGGAAAGAATATTATGCATGCCCTGATGATGAAACATTCCGATTCATGGCTAGTGTCTATAGTCGCTCACATCATAACATGTCTCTTAGCCAAGAATTTCAAGGAGGAATCACAAATGGAGCTTCATGGTATGGCAATAAATACTTCAAAAATAATGTTTAGAAATCACATCCATCATGGTTTTGAAGTACAATTCTTCTCTTTTAAAGTACTTTTTTACAATTTACACAAATTGGTGCAGGTATCCCATATATGGTGGCATGCAAGATTGGAATTATATATACGGTGGATGTTTTGAGCTCACGTTAGAGATTACGGACAACAAATGGCCTCCTGCTAATGAGGTTTGTGCCGAGTTCATTCCTTCATCAAAGGAATAATAGGTTCCCAAGAGCACCTTGTTCATAGAGGTTTAGGGTCTTCAAGGTATACTTCCTTGGAGATTCCAGGTTCAAAACTTGCAAAGTAAAATTAATTATAAAATCTCTTGTTATTTCTCGTGTCTGAGCCTTGGGACGGGCATGTATGTAAAAAAAGAAATAATAGACAACTGGCTATTCTGTTACTCCAATAAAGTAGAGGTTTTGAAGGCATCGATATTTGCATGCCTGTCATTTCATCTGATTACTACCTGGTGTATGATTTTTCTCTTTGACACACGTGCAGCTGGCTACCCTTTTCGAGTATAACAAGTTGAGCATGCTAAATCTCATTGCGAGCCTTGTTCAGGTATACCTCAGTTTGTCTTGTAGTCGCATTTGCAGGTAATAATACAATAAGACTTTTCTACCCTAGAATGGGGCATCATCAATTGAAAAGAAGCCATTTTTTTAATATTTCGAGTAAGGGATTCGAACTCATATCATAAGCCATAATCATGCTAGAAGAACAAGGCTTTCTTGGCAAAAAGAACTTCTTTGTTTACGCTATAAATCATTCCTATATTCTCCTTGAATATGTTGAATGAGTTCACCTCTTTGACCCTAGTTAATTTTATTTAATTCAATAGAGAGATTCAAACCCATAATCTTTTAGTCATAAACAGATATTTCATGTCATCATGAGTTAATGTACCTATATCATCATGACCTTTTGTTATTCAGACAGGAATACATGGAAGAATTTTTTCATCGGAGAATGGAAGGCCGTTACCTGGAACCATTACACTCGAGGGAATAGATTACTCGGTACATTTGAATCTTTCATTTTTCTACGTTTATCTGCCAATTATTTGGGGGTTCCTTCCAATTCATTTTATATTTTAGCTCATGAGTTCTGGCACAATATATCAAAAAATATGCAATATATACATATAATATATGTGTGTGTTTGTATACATATATATAAATATATATATATATATATATATATTTTTTTTTTTTTTTTTTTTTTTTTATAACAATAAAATTTAGATTT